>JAOUQT010000002.1:13376722-13393995 GCA_025769995.1 Xyliphius kryptos | reverse complement strand
GGGGGGGGGGGGGGGGGGGGGGGGGGGGAAAGAGACACTCACGCGCGTGAACGCGCTTTGGAGGCGCGAGAGTGCAGTGAGTTCAGAGAGCGAGCTCCACGGGAGCGCGCGGCACTGATTGTTGTGAAGATGGCGGAGGAGGAGGCTGAGCGAGAATATAACACAGGAGACGAGACCACGGCCCTAAAAACACGCTTCCACCGTTTAATTGCAGCATTAAAAGACTCCACCGACTCGCCCATAGACGCCTCCGCTAACTTCTGCAACGAGTTCTGCCAGGTTTGTTGTTTTGCGTATTTTTGCCTACATGGCGGTAACTGCTCGTCTCCATCACCGAAGAGAGCTGGCTAGCTCGCATGGCTAACACCGTTAGCGCAATACTGCAGTCTCTTACAAAAACAACGCCTCGGTACTGAGTGGCCCCGCTCTCTTTTTTTTACCATGTATACATCTCCTCTTGATACTAGTTGATGGTATGCATCCGGTCTAGGGTTGTAATACTTGAAAATTCCTCAGGAATTGCAGTGCGCTGCAGGCAACGTTATGTCCCAGCCAATCGAGCCCCCCTCTCTGCGATAGCCTTGTGGCTAAGTGGCTAGCTGGCTAGCTTTTTGTGGCACTTTAACGCTTAATTGCATTGCTAATAAGGGAGTGCCCTGGCTTAAAATCTAGGTATGCACCCATGAATTTGCTCCACTCGCACCACTCTCTGCATGTTAGTATTGTTTGTGAGCTCAGTAGAGCATTTGGAGAAATAATAAAAGCTTTTGATTAATGCTACTTCTGCAGTTTTCAGAACTGCCCTAGTGTCCATGAAACCTCACAGCAAAGCTTTTGGCTGCATGGCCTAGTCGATGCTTTATTACATTTTATTTAATTGTTGTTAAGCCTGTGCACGCATAATAAGTAGTAATGTTGTTCAGACATGCTCTTTCCAAGTGAATAAAATTAGGGCCTCTTGGCAGTGGCTTTTCCACCAAGCTGCACTGGTTAAACATAGTCAGGATTTTTTTTTTCTTGGAACTGGGTCAATGAGGGGAGAGCAGTAAAGTTGGGAAATATTCAGTCAAGCCTTAAAAAAGGGTGTTTGCTAGGGTGTTTAAATGTCCTGTTTTTTTTTTCCAGGACATGACCTTTTTTTGAGACCTAAATTGTGCATACCCTTTACTCCTAACCCTTTCAGGTTTTATGTCCCATCCATGGTCTGCCCAGTGCTGTCCTTAGTGTTCTCTTCTATGATAGTGATCACAGAACATAGATATATTATACTCAACACAAAAAAAGCTTTTTTTATATCCAAGTCTAGAACCAACAGTTGGTCAGTCAGTTATAAATAAATAAAGAAGTTATTTATAATACTATTGTTTTAATTGACATGTTTTATATGCTATTAAAGTTCATTCCACATGTGCCCTTTCATCTAATAGTTCACAACCAATTATCATGTATTAAATTGATTTACAATAGTGTGTTGCAACTCTTGTCACACTGTGACTTCGTGGTTAATTACACTAACTTTTCTATAATAAATGTCCAAGACACACTTTAATAGCAAGTGTAAACAAAGTTTGTTTTATTTTTTTACTGTTCATTAATTTCCTAGATGGGAATAATATATGTAATTTTTTGAAGGCCTGTAGTTCCATGCGGTTAACGTTAAGATTTGGCTAAGTTTTGTTTCTAGGCTGCTGTCATTTAAGTTAATTAAGAGCAATTCTATACGACCAGCTTTTGGGACCATAAATTTTGGATCTTGGATTCTGTTCTGTTGCATTGCAAGATTTTAGTTCTGCTAACTTTGTGAGCAGTTTAACAGGCATAAGCAATTAATGTAAATTTCACAGGTGGAGTTTATTGCTCTGTGATAACTTCTTACGGAAGTTTCTGTTGTTAGAATGAAAGAATTAACAGTTAAATTACGTTTTTTTTTTTTTAACATTATCAGGACTGTGCTGATTGTGACGCTCTTACATTCACATCTGTGAATGTAGTTGTCTTACATTCACATCTGTTCACTTGACAGTCACTCACCTTAGGCTCTGTACAAATGAACAACTGTACCAGCAATTGTGTGTATACACTTAATGACTTTTGTCAGATTGCTGGCCTTCTTTTGAAACGTGTACTAATTGGGAATCGTGACATTGTTGTGATTTGTACACTGTGTGGCTGATTAACGACGGTATAACAGATTACAAGATCATTTCTCCTCTAGGGATCTTCAACATGGCTGTCTGCGCTCCAAACTATGTTTTATAACAAAAACACATGTGAATATTGACACGGAATATGATGCAATACTGTGCTCAAGACAGACTTTATCATTTATTTTCTTTTTTAAAGTTCTGTTGTGGCATGGCTTGTTGAAAACATCAAAAAGGCATTGATTCAACTGCCAACTTTCAAATAAAATTTCCTCTATTTGAACTGTCCCAGCAGACCTGGTTAATGTTGTACAACTCCTCCCACATTTGTTCTGCACCAATAAAACGATTAACGATTTATTGCGCAACCTTTTCTTGACTGAAATCAATGTTAAGCCAAAATCATAGTACATCTGTATTAAAAGTATTTCCCTACTCATGAAACCTTGAGATTTTGGAAACTTTTGCAATGCTTTTGTAGGATTTGAGTTTTTATGGGTGCAAACCTTTCCCTCTTTCTTAAAATTGAAACAAATATGCATTGTGCTTTGTCTATATTAAGAGGTGATGATATTAAAGATTTAATTTAATGAAACATATTATTTGAATTTGAATAATAAACAACACAGATACATATAAGTCAGTTCTACCATTCTTTTAACTTATTATTTCAGTTTTTCTTTTTTGGTATTGTCTATTACCGGAGTGTTCTACTTGCTATATTAATACCAGTTCTGATAAATAATAATAATTATTCACTTGCCTTTTTTCCCCCCAGTAAGAAGATCTCACCACTTACTGATTAATTTAAAAAGTCTTTTTAAAAAATACAAAAAATAGTGTAAGAGTATTTTTAAGATGTTAGTAATATGTTTCAGTTGTGTTGGCTTTTTTGGGCAATTTAAAGTTGGAACACACTGCATCAATGTTTGGCAAACTTTAATTTAGTTGGCTTACCACTTATGGCTTGTATATTTTTTTAATGTATACATTTTAACACCCATTTTAATTTCTACATTTTGTTACCAGTACATTTGGTAAGGTCAGTAGTTGTATTTTCTATTTTTGTTTGTGTTTAGAAACTAGCACTTGTTTCTCATTCCATTTATTCGGACCTTATATATGAGCTTGAAAAGAGGAAGTTGGACTATCAATTAAAAGGTTCAAATCCCAGGCCCACTAAAATTACCAATGGGGATTTTTGAGCCAGACTATTAATCCTCATTGCGCCAGGGTGCTGTATCAACCCTGTTTTCTGATCCCAACCAAGTTGTCACTTGTCACTTTGGATTAGAGCATCTACTGAATAACCTACATGTAAAAGCATTTATTTGAAGCTCAAACATAATGATTGTAATAACTGCGGAACACAAGCTCATAGTTTTGGTTGACAAGGGTAAAATGAAATTTGTTATCTGTAAACTTTTGAACTACAATTCAGCACCAGATCTAAAAAAGCACTGATGCTCATCTCCTATTTTTTTTAATCATATTTTATTATTTTATTAAATATCATATGATATTTTATCATATTGTAAACAATTCTTTTGAAAGAGTGCAAATTTGGGGTTTGGAAGATGTTCTTATTTATAGGTACATAATTTCAGTAGGTAAATAGATACATCTCCAATTTCTCTATTATTAAATGCTAAATTATTTCCTATAATTTAACACTTGTAAGACCTGATAAAACTGTATACTTTCCAGCTATTTAATAGAATATACTATATTCTGTATATATTTCTGGGTAATCTGTTGTATTAAATATGTAAACTGCCCATAACTTTGCTATGCTAAACCCATCACAGTTGTGTGGGTGTAGTAGAAAAATGGTTTAATAACCACATGCCACATCTGTCTACTTTGATTGTTTAATTTGATCTGCTGTTTAGATTCTTCTTAAGGACAGCAGTATTGTGGTCTTTGATTAAAATGATTTATTTTGTGTAATGACATCATGGTTTCCATGACATCCTAGAAGTAAGGCTTGTGACCAGTTTATCTTGGAAAAGTTGTATTTGACAGTCTTGGCCAGCTGTGCAGTTACTACCATAAGCTAGAAGCTACTTTTCTTGCTGCATTCCTCAGCCCCTTGGAAATGTTCCATTAGATGCCAGTGGTCTATGATGTAATGAGCTAACCTACATTTTTAAATCTGTGTTACAGCCTGCACTCTTTGTAGAATTATCTGGTAACATGATATTAGAAACATTATACAGGTTATAAATTATTTACAAAAATATTAGAAATATGCACTATTACAATGTGCTCACTGGAGTTGTGCATAGATTCAGATATGACAATGAAGTGTAATATGTAGTTGCCTAAATAATTATTTTATAATTATTTAGGCAAATAATTATTTCATGAACCTTGCAGAATTTTGTATTAAGAAGTGACTGTACTGTTAAATGCAAGACCAAGAACACCCCACATTAGAATTTCTTTCTAATCAATATGTTTAAAAGTATCAGGATACTGGTTTTAATGCAGAATCATTACCATCCTAATTAAGTCCTCTAATGTCATTAAGTCCTCCAAGGAATATAGTCTTACAGCAAGAAAATTATGGGTTTAATTTCTAGCTCAGGCTGACAAGTCTAATCAATGTGTAGTCAGAATGTCTACCCTGTGTCATCAAGGATAACACCCAAGAACCCCCCTCCCCCGCATAAGATACAATATGCAGGAAACTAAACTGCCCCAAAGATGGTATTGTTTATAACCAAACCTGTCAGAAAAGTTAACGATAAGTGGTTCACAAATTGAAATCTCTATATTCTATGAGAAACTAGCATCAGTTGGATAAAAATAAAACCTGGTATACAAAATATCTTGATCAGACTACTGAAATCAAATCGCCAGGCCTTACGGCCACAGTAATTGTTGGATACATAGTTGTAAAGTCGATGTGTCAAGTGTTGTTAAGGGGCATTGTTGAGTCAATCGTCTGAGTCAATCGTCATTGACCTCAGAGAAAATTTTATTTCATTTGTTAGAGAGATAACACAACTGGGTCATACAACAGAATAATGATCCAAAACCCATCGGTGACTCTACAACGGAATGGCCACATAAGCAGAAATAAGATATTGCATTTGCTAAACATGCTAGCAACTCTGAGACTGTCTGATTTAATTTGTTCGTGATATAATGCATTCATTTTTTTGAATAAGCAAAGTGATTTGTTGTATCTATATCTGTTTAAATTTTGCAACTTTATTTGGATCCTTTGCAATTGTTAATTAGATCCTTGTGGAACATGGAGGCCAGTGGAAATCTGAGGAAGCACCTCTGCCCTTACTGGAGATGTACACAGTGGCTATACTCTGCTTTGCTGAGGCAACACCCAACCTTATGGCAGAATGTGAACATGCCACTGTTGTACTTGAAAAGTTATCTCTGTGAGTAGAACATTATCACATGATGTTTTGTTAAACAATACAAACCTTGGTCTGCTGTACATTGAATTTTTTTTTTTTTTTGAATTTTTTTTTCCTAGGAGTTGTCTGGATTTTCTGCTTTCACTCTCAGAAAAAGTGCCAGGTGCCTTATGGGAAGAATTTCAGTCATCGGTTAGGGTAATGCAATATCTTTACACTACAGTTTAATTTAAATTGTTTAGTTTAAAACAGTCAGTAATAGAGATGAGAAGTATGACTGCTGTGATAAGGTCACAGTAAATCATCACACCTATTATGTTATTTCCATTTGTGATTGTTGTTAAAGTTGAATTAATCAATAAGGGGTTTACATAAATGACCAATAGCAAAGTACTATAATATGAGCCACCTTACCACACTTCACCTTGTTTAGTCAAAGTCCTTGGTCTGAACTATTTTTTTTGTACAATTGTGGCTGTTTGGTATGTGTATTCTAAAGTTAAACAAGATCTGTTGAACTGATTAAGCTTGGCCCAAACTGGGTTATACAACAGAATAATGATCCAAAACACATCGGTGACTCAACAAAACAATGGCCACCTAAACAGAAATATAATATAATGCAATTGCTAAACAAGCTAGCTATTCTTACGGATAATGAATCTTACCCCATGTATGAGACTGTCAGATAGTGTTCTTTATTGATAGCCAAAGGAAATTTTGCAGCCGGTCATCCGAAGTGTAATAATAAAGCAATAAATCACAAGAGCGCATGCATTATTGTAAATAAACCATGGGAGGAAATGGTTGGTGTTAGGCATGACGCGCAAGTGGAATGCCATTAAACCTCTTTCTTTCCTGTGGTTTATTGACAAGAACACCCAACTTCGAGTGCCTTATTGCTTTTGTAAAATGGTTACCAACACACTATAACAGAAAAGACAATATACTTTATATCGCGCTTTTATATGAATGTGAAGTGGTCAGAGGTGTGGGTTATTAACAATAATGTCACGGCTAGACAAGCGGCTCATCCAATCAGATATAAGGACAGACACTGCCTGTATTATAAGAAGCGTTACCGCACGTCTTTCATTCCCACTGCAGTTAGACTATACAACCAGCACTGCACTCAGTAATGCCCAAATTAACAAATAAGGATTGTGCAATAACTAATTAATTATCATATATGCAGTACGTTTGCTGCTGTGCAAGATGACTATCTATTTATTCAATCATTATGTGTGCAATACTTGTTGCTGTTCCATATGTTGTCTATTATGGTGTTCTTTATATTCTCTTCATTCTACACTATTGTACAAAATTTGTAATTTTTTATTTTATATATACTGTACCTTTTAAACTTTTCAATTACTGTCCCTTTGCTGTTGAGTGTGAATTTCCCCGTTGCGGGACTAATAAAGACTTATTTTATCTTATCATATCTTAATTACACATCTAAAAGTCCAGACCTCACTTCAATAAAAATGCTAAAATTCTGAATTCTGTTATAAAGAAGTGTGGGTCTCAATTTTCACAGAATTATATGACTTATCATTGTTCTCTACTTGGTCTGATTCTTTCTTTTGAACTGTTTTAAGGTGGCACAAAATATTCTTCTTGCTAATGGGAATTCGCAGCTAAGCCCATTGATGGCTGTGTGTAATGAAACTGGGATTTGGACCAATTCCACTTTGTGTAGCCTTCTGTCAAACAACACCCCTGATACTGATAAAGGTACTACAAACTTGAAATGTTTTAAAACCTAGTTGCGCTACTTGATGTGATTTAAGGCAGGTTTTTATTGCCGTCCTATTTATTTACCTAATTTTTTAATTTCTACCCACAGTTCATGAACTTCTTGCGCGAGAAGGACCTACACTAATGGATATGCGTATAAAGCACCTTATCAAACAGAAATGTGTGGAGCAGGCTGCCATGCTTGCAAAGGCATGTGCAGAGTTTCCAGAATTTGGTGGAAAGAAGAATTTCAAGCAAATTTATCTTGTGTGTCTGTGTGAGACAGTGTCACAGCAGGAGCTTATGGAACAGGTAACTTAACTTTAAACTGTAAAGTTTAAAGATTTGTTCATTATAAATTTAAAGCATCTCCACCTCCTTTAAATATTTTTTGACCAAATATTTTTTATTCGGTTTTGTTCCATTTATTTTAAGATAAAGAATATAGACTGCAAAGATGCACTGGACATGATTTGTAACCTGGAATCAGAGGAAAATGAAAAAGGTGCCCTAAATCTTTGCACAGCTTTTTTAAAGCGCCAGCTTCTTCAGGGGGATGTGTACTGTGCCTGGTAAGAACTATTAATACATTTTTAATTATTTATTAAGTAAGGCTGCCCCCTGAATGCCATCAAGATAAATCATCAACTGAGATTTAAGTCAAATGTTTTTTTTTTCTCTTCAGTGATTTTACTTTCTGATTAAGGGTTTTAAGCATAGGCATGGTTTCATAGTCAATGCATACCACATATTTGCATTGTTTATTAAACTTTTGAGCCATTAATTATAATTTGGTCACTAACATGGCTTCACACTTCTGGTATATTTATTTGTAAACACGTGAAAGTATGGTTTCTTCCCATTTGGAATGATTTCCTAGATTCGAGGATTTTAACCGGTAAAAGCCTGTGCCAAAATTATTTTTTGAAAAAATGGCAAGAATTAGTTTATAATTTATTAGTTTTATGGCATTAAAACTTAAAAAAAAAAAGTCATGTGCACTTTGAGCAGAGTGAGGTTAAAAAAATTAACAAAAAGTGGCCTTGGCTCAGGCTGTTGTAGTTCATAATAGCCATTTTGAATATGTCTGCATATTTATCTAGTTGCTGTAAGAAGATAAACATGAAATGTGTTCAATATATTTATTAACATGATAGTTAATGTATTTACTATGATTTGTGTGTGTTCATATTTAGGCAATATATTGCCCATGGTTAACTTGTAATGTCTATTGGTATTGCAGGGAGCTGACATTGTTTTGGAGTAAACTTTTAATACGTCTTGAATCAGCACAGGCTTTCTTGGATCAATGCAGACTGTTAGCACAACTCTCTGGCAGTGTGTACCATATTCTTCTCATTATTAAAGTTATACAGTCGGAGGTAAAGCTGACTTTTTTTTATACATAAGAATTTAATGTGGTCAATAACTTACTTTCATTACAGTTCTATTTTGCTTTTAGGTTCAGAATGAAGGACTGCCAGTGTGCATTGAAATGTGCATCCAGGCTTTGAAAATGGGAGTGAGTGACAATGAAGACTGCAACACGACCTTTTGCAAAACCATCTCCTGCTTGCTACCTTTAGACTTGGAGGTTAAGCGAGCATGTCAGTTAACAGAGTTTCTCATGAAGCCCACTGCGGATTCTTACTATGCGGTTGAAACACTGTTCAATGAACCTGACCAGAAACTTGAAGAGGAAAGTCTCCCGATTCCCAATTCTCTACGCTGTGACCTGTTGCTGGCCTTGAAGACGCTGTGGCCTTTTGATCCTGAGTTCTGGGACTGGAAAACTTTAAGACGTCATTGTCTAGCTCTGATGGGAGAGGAAGCGTCTTTTGTGACGACTTTTGATATGTCGAATGAAACCGAGGACAATGAAGGGCTGCTATTTGCTGAAGACTCTAAAGATTTTAAAGACTTGGACATTTTTTTTAATGCAACCAATGAGCTCAGCGACATGGAAGCAGAGAAAAAGAAGAAAAGGGAAATGAAGAAGCTGAGGGAAAAGGGATTTGTGTCTGCAAGATTTCGCAACTGGCAGGCATATATGCAGTATTGTGTGCTGTGCGATAAGGAGTTTCTTGGGCACCGGATAGTAAAACATGCACTAAAGCACGTGCAAGATGGTCTTTTCCGTTGTCCAATATGTACTAAGACTTTTGAAACAAGAGCGGTTCTCGAGCCGCATGTAGCATCACATGTAAAACAGTCCTGCAAAGAACGACTGGCTGCTATGAATGCAAAAAAGCCAGGCTCTGGTTCCACCGTCCCCTTAATGAATGGCAGTAAACAAGTCTACATAAAGTCAGTGGGGAAAGTTGGCCAAATCGCGATTCAAGCCTTGGGATCGTCAAACACTAAAGCTAAAACTAAAACATGCTCTACAAAACAAGGAAACCCAGTACGGGATGTTGAAAACACTGAAGATTGCTCTTGTCCGGTTACAAGCTGTCAGAAAGTGTTCAAGTATTTCAGAAACTTAGTTGCACATGTTAAAGCCCATAAAGACGATGAGGAAGCTAGACAATTTCTTGAAATACAAAGTCAGAAAGCTATTTGCCAGTATTGCCGTCGACAGTTTGTGAACCTCACTCATTTGAAGGATCATCTGCAAATACACAGTGGTGATAAACCTTATGTTTGTATTCAACTTGGATGCCAAAGTTGCTTTGGCTCAAATGCAGAACTTCTTATGCACAAGAAACAGCATTTACAATTCCAGGGACAGTGCAAGTTCCCGAACTGTGGGAGAGTATACAATGAGGCTTACTTGCTGTATGATCACGAAGCACAGCACTACATTACATTTACCTGCAAGAGTGAAAGCTGCGGCAAGGTGTTTTACTCGCTCTCCCAACTGAATTTGCATCATAAAGAACACATGAAACTGGAAAGTTTTGATGGAGAATGCTCACTGGTTCAAAGTGAAATGACACCACAGGCTTCTCTGGATTTCCAACCAACCTTTAATCAAGATAATTTAACACCTGATTATTGTTTTCCGAAAATGTCTCCTAATGTGCAACACTCACCAAACACTACTAGTAACTCTACAGAGGAGCCAAATACTTCCTTATCCCTCATAAGCTCACTCCCACACGATCAACCACCAGCAAATGATGCTAATGTTAGCCAGGCTGATGAACCAGTGAAATCTTTAAATGAGTCTGATTGCAAAGTTAGTGCAAACCAGGTTGCTGCTGATCTTGTGACCAAATTTCACCTGAAACCATGCTTTGTAAAATTACAACCCATTCCAATTAAGGATGCTGATCCATTTTTCCTGAATGCTCTTGATAGCTCTGACGCGATGATGCAGTCAATATTGCAAGATAAAAAGCTATTTTGCCTTACATGTAAACAGCACAAGCTTGCGCCGAAGGTGACAGAGGTTGAAGAAACAATGGAGATTGATACACCCACCCAGCAGCCCTTGCCACAAAAAGAACAGGAAAATGATGAGCTTCTCACACACATCTGTCCATTTGAGACATGTACTCGGAAATATAGCACTTCAAAAAGTCTGTCCCGGCATGTTAAAAATGTACACATCGAAGCATTTGAAGAATGGAAACTGTCCAGAAAATACAAAAGGATTGCAGAAACTGCAGCTAGGAGGTCACTGGAACCTAAAAACCCTACTATCCCAACACCAAAAAAACGCATCAAAGGCTCTACATCAGCAATGCTCCAATACAAAGGTGTCCAAGCAACTCGAAACGATGTTGTTTTACAGACCGTTTCAGATCCCTCTGGACCTGTAAGTGAACAGTCATTCAATGCAAGTTTTTGCCCTTCTTTTGACAGTGCTCAGAGCGAACCTCCTTTACCCGAGGCCATGTCACTACAAACTCAGATGGTTCAGTCCTGGAATCCATCTTCATTTGACGGCTATAATTCAGCTTACTCTATGCATAATCAGTATTCTGCAATGACTATGCCTCCTGATGGAGGCTTGGACCAGTCCTACCCCTTATACATGCCACAAACTGACATGATGGCAGAAAGAAACATGGATTATGTTCCAAATGTAGCTGATGACCCCAATACAGGTTTGACAAGTGTGCTTAATGAGGCTTCTAAATACGTCTCAAACTCTTTGAGGGTATTGCATGCTCTTAATAGTGATCAAACATGTGAGGTGGCACAAATTCCATCCAATGAAGATCTTGGATTTGTGGAGATTAGACCAGAGCAGAACAGTGTAGTTCCGTCCAATGTTGTCGAGGTGCAGTCCGCATCAAACAATTTTAGCCCGTATTTTCCATCTTATCCAGCAGAGATGTGCCCAAGTTCATCTCAATCTATAGAGAAAACAGAAAAGACCTTTCCACCTAATCAAGATGATGAAATTTTCTCATCAGAGGCTAAAATTAAGACACATTTTGCATCACCGATTTGCAAAGAGGAACCACAATGTTTCTCTGTATCAAATGCTCCTTCTGTTTCTTTGGAAGGAGAACAAGATGATCATCCATCCCCTCAAGAAATAGCACAGATGGCAGCTGAAGACATGTCCCCTGGGGATAAGAGTGTTACGAGCCCCGGCGAAATCAACAAAGCAAAGAAAATCAAAACGTCCAAGAGGACAAAATGGCCTGCTATACTAAAGGATGGAAAAGTAATTTGCTGCAGATGCTACAGGGAGTTCTCCAGCACCAAGTCGCTTGGAGGCCACTTATCAAAGCGTTCTCAGTGTAAACCCCTCGACGAAGTTGATCTGACTGCTGATTTGCCCACATCCTTTCTTGATTTTCTTAATGATCCAGATATATTATCAATCCAAACATCCCCTCATGCAAGTAATATGCATGGCCAAACGTCTCAGACATTTACACAGCCACATACCGATTCAAATGCCCTGAACAGTGACAGCTTTGTCGACATTAGTAGTCTAAATTACAGCATGCAAAATGGCCATATGCCAGAACCATCTGAACAGTCTTTCATTGAACCTCCAGAGCAGAGTGCAGATTCATCCAGTATCCCCTTTCTAAATGCTATTACTGTTGATGTGCCCAATAGAGTAGAAACGGAATTGAACAGGAACTTTGAACCCACCATGCCATTAGAAATTCCTAGTGACGATGGTAAAATTTTAGAAATTGAAAAAGCGTTACAGCGCCTTGATTTGGTAGATGGACTCACTCAAAACGTTAATAAAGTAGAAATACCCGTTATGCAGAAGCCTACATCTGACCGTGATGCTGCATGCAAGATGAGTAACGAGCCTAAAACTAAAGGGAAAATCAATTGTTCTAAAAACCTACTCAAACCATTCAAATGCAACCAGCTGGACTGTACTTATGGGGCAATGACGAAGGAAGCTTTATTTAAACACCTTAACAGGGTACACGAATTGAGTGAGGACAAAATTAATGAACTGAAGGAAAACCCTTGTAAACTGTCTCCATATAATTGTCACGTTTGCACAAAGAGCTTTACCAGAACGACGGGCCTTAAAATCCACTATAAAAATGTCCATCATTTTTCAAAGGAGGAAATAGCCAAATTGAAAATTGGCAAACAGTGTAAAAGAACTGTAGCTACCGATGGTGCAACAAAGTGTGAAAACAACAACCTTGCGAATAGTCGGGAAGCTGTTTTATGCAGTCCGGACACAGTGCAAATTCAGTCTTTGTCCAGTCCAACTTTGAAAACTTCATTCATTATAAAAATTGAACCAGCAGACTTGGAATCAACTGAGGAATGGTGTAAACAAAATCCCTTACCAAGCAAAATAAGTTCCCCAGCAGATGTGTCTCTAGAAAGAAATAGTTTGGGTTTATTAGCAGTAAATAATTTAAAACCTCCGCAAGTCCCTTGCCAGATTGCAGAAAACACAACTGTACAGTGTTCAATGATCGAGGAACCGCAAGTGCTGACGACTGAACACCCGCTTTCTCCTGTGCACTGTGATACGGTTCAGGCTTCTAACATCAGGGTAGAATTATCTAAAGAACCTCTGGTGGAGCCTAAGGACAAATCAAAAAAGATCAAATCCAAAGACAAGGTTGAGCCCCATAAAAAGGATTCCAAAAAACCTGCGGATCGAGTAGATCCTGATGATGCAGTTGATGACCTAAGTCAGTACAGGCCATACCGATGCATTCATGAAGGTTGTGTAGCTGCTTTTTCTATACAGCACAATCTGATGCTTCACTACAAAGCAATGCATCACTCAGAGCTAGAAGAAGGAACAAACGCACCCACCACTGTCATCCCTGTTGAACAAGTTGATGGGTCTACACAGGTTCATGAGTTCAGATGTCAAATGAAGGAATGTTCAAAGGTGGTCTCCAAAGTCACCAGCTTACTAAAGCATTATCTTTTGCTTCACAGATGCACGCTAGAAAAAGCAAGTGCTTTGCTGTCAGGTGTGGAATTTGGAAAATTTCAGTGTGATCAGTCCAAATGCCCAGCTAATTTCACGTGTCATTTAAAGTACATTGAGCATATAAAAAATGATCACAAGGCAATAAGAGTATCAGCAGATGGTGACTTTGAGCGTGTAGATCTTACTTTCCAGTGCGAGTATGAGGGTTGTGACCGGGTCTATACCACGAAGTCAAACCTCCTTCGCCATTTCATGAAAAAGCATCAATCTGACCTTGAAACCATTAATCAGAAGCCAAAAAATGGAGCCAGAGAGAATATGTCAGGAAAACCAATTGGCACCAAGCCTAATGATGGTAAAGAAAACATTTCAAGTAACAAAGCAAAGTTAAAGAAAAAGAAACAAGGGGGGAAAGTCCGTGACCACTGGACAAGTTTTGGAAATCCCAGCCTAAAGTCTAAGGAGGAAGCTTTTGCCACATGCTCTGGAAAATTTCCAGTGGAATACCCATGTATGATTAAGGGCTGTGACTCCGTTGCAAATTCAGAACGAAATATCACTAAGCATTACACTACTCATGGTCTTACAGAGCGATACGCTGAGAATCGTAGGAGCCATTTTATATTTTGTAAAAGGAACTCTCGGTTGAGGAACAAAATTAAGTCACCGGTCACCTCTGAAGACTTAACGGCTGATCCCTCTGTTACGTCTGAAGTTGTAAATGCTGAGCCTTTGGAGTTTACTGAAACTGCAAAGGATGTTTTTGCAGGCACCTCATTGGATGATGAATGTGGCCATGGGAACGTCACTGTAGTAACAAAAGAAGACGTAGTGATGGCAACTCCAAACAACACGTCTGACGTTTCTGAAGACGCTGGTCATGTTTTGCCCTCAGCTCCCGCTGACACATCTGAGGTTTTAATGGTTTCTCCAGAAACAATAAAGGTTCCAGAAAATGTTTTATCCAACACTTCTGATGTTCCAACAGACAGGTTTACAGAGACCAACACTGTTAGGTTACAGGATCAGCAACCTGAAAACACAGCTCTTCCAGGAACTGAAGAACAGAATAAAAACACTCTGTCAATGTCACTTAGACGCAAAAGAGGGCGTCCACGAAAATTAACTCAGACTTTAAAAATGAACCCAGAACGAAAACAAAGCCTTAGAAATTGCTCTGTCAGAAGGGACAATGCCCCAAAGGTTTCTGGGACCAAGTCAAATTCTGCTGCACATTTTGACCAGGCTGAAAGTGGAGTTGCCCAAAAGCTTTTCAGTCCATTAGGGTTTGAAGCATCAGTTCTTAAATTATTTGAAGATCCCACATCCAGAAAAACTTTCCAGAGAAAATCGCCTGCAAGTAAACGAGCTGAGAGGCTTGTAAAACAACCGAAACACCATCGCAGTCCTAGCAGTTTGTACAAAAACTCTGTGTTCAAACGGCTAAAGAGAAGCAAGCAGGTAGTGCATTTCCGAAATCCTCTCAGGCTGAAGTCTGTAAAAAATGTTAAGATTGTCATGGATGGAAGGCTTTCTAATGGTGCTGACCTTCTGCTGAAACAGCTTCAGGACATGCGGCCTATGGTCATCCTGAAGAAATGGCTGTGCAGTTGATGACTGACTTTGAGACCAAGGTCTCGGTTTCCCTTCAGAGGTTTGCACTCAGGATTAGATTTAACATGCTGCAGTCGGTACATCAGTTTCTGTGGTTTTTCAAGCAAAAGTTTCTTTGATTTTACACATCTGAATAAGACCGATTCTTTTACCAGTTTTCCAGTTTTTAAAATACCATCATGTACATTAGGTTTTAAATGTTCTGTAGAAACATTTGTATTTATGAAGTCAGTTCTCTTTTAAAGATTAGCATTTGCTAAATGTAATTTTACACACATGCTGAAAAAAGGTTTTTGATATATCCCTATGGGATCTGTTTCTTTTTTAACTATATATTTATTTTTTACTTCACTGTAGTGTATAGTAATGTATATGTCTTCCACACAATATTCAATAAAAGTTACCTGGATAATTTCTGTAGGACTGCAGTGCCTATGTGGTTTATTTTTATTACCAGCCAGTTACATAGAGAAGAAATCTGGAAAAAATCTTTTTACTTTTATATTTTGTGTTGGTTTATAAAGTTCTATCTATCTAGTTATCTATTTGCCTGGTGTGCTTTCACAATGGGGATTGGGCTTCCACATCAAAGTCAATTTTATTGTCAAACCTGTGATAAGTACAGAACATACACAGGATTTAAATTACGTTACTCTCAGACTCCGTAGTGCAGCGGTAAACATTTAACTTTTAAATTAACATTAACAAAAAACAGTAAAAAAATATAGTAACGATAAAAATATAAATGAGTAAGTATGTATACAGACATATAAAATAGATATTTTACATGTAACCCTTCCATGCAGTGGAACCTACACACACTGAAGTGAGCACATGTGCCCAGAGCTGTGGGCAGTCTTTAATATGGTGTCTGAGATGCAATTAGGGTTGGGTACTCTGCCTAAGGGTACTCCAGCCATGACTCTTGGAGGTAATCAAACTGTACTGTACTGTACTGTTTTTTTCTCTCTCCATAAACCAGAAATACCAGTGTAGGTGAGAAAAAAACACAAGAATATAAAATTAAATTATAATGTTTAATCAGTTTTGCAGTCGAGATATGTTTAGCACTGGTTAGTGATTCCAATTCACAACAAATAAAATGATTTTATATGATTGTATTGTTTGTAAACTATGGTTAGAAAGGATTTTATTACCTGTTTTATGATAATCTTCACCATGAAAATTCATGGATCAGAATCATTGTAAACTAACCTATGGAATTGACAGGAGATTCAAAGATATTTTTTTTTAGTTATTAATGGTTTAACTCAAGAGCAGCATCTTTGGAGATTTTCATAGACCTGTTGTTTGTCATACTGAAAATAAAAAATCCATCCTGTACTGAGTCTATCAAATACATAAGGGACTGTTTACAGAAAATCTTTACATAAAACCTTTGATATGCTAAACAGACTAGTTATGCATGTAAAATAGTACTACAAAATAAAGTCTTTTCCCCCAATGATTCAGTCCAGCATGCCGCATGTTATCAAGATGATTTTTAAATATTAAATAATTATCCTGGTATTTGTTCTAAAATGTGCCATTTTATTATTTATTTTTAACTGCATTTAAAGTAACATAACATTTTAAACTTTGCACCTTCGAGACAGTTAACAATATAATATAGTAATAAACTAAACTACACTGCTCAAAAAATAAAGGGAACGCTAAAATATCACATCCTTGATCTCAATGAATAAAATATTTCAGTTAAAAAATTTTTTTAGTAGATAGTGGAATGCGTTGAGAACAAAATAACAAAATGATCAAAATGTAAATCATAATTATTATCCTATGAAGGTCTGGATTTGAAATCATACTCAAAATCGAAGTGGAATGTCAAATGACAGGCTGATCCAACTTCAGTGTATATTCCTCAAGACAAGTTCAAATAAGGCTCAGTAGTGTGTGGCCTCCACGTGCCTGTATGACCTTCCTACAATGCCTGGGCATGCTCCTGATGAGCGGCGGATGTTCTCTCCTACGGCCCCCTTCATGTCTCCTGGTATCTGCTCCATGCTCTGGACACTGTGCTGACAGACACAG
>JAOUQT010000002.1:13366335-13376622 GCA_025769995.1 Xyliphius kryptos | reverse complement strand
CTATGAGAAGTCAAGCTGTTGGAGGTAGCATGATTTTCTGGTAAAGTCTGCTGCGGTACCTTGTGTCTTGACATTCCACCTACCAAAACATTGCTGCAGACAAAGTAGACACCAAAGCAACTGTATTCTTTAAAGGCAGCAGCCTTTCATTAGATTAATGTGCAAAGCCTCAAAGAAATAATGTGCCTTGCATCTTACAGTACCTAACGAATTTGCAGCTAATTCAGATAATACAGTACACTTTCTTAATGCTTGTAGAGTACACTGTAATTACATCATTTACAAATCACATGAAAATCCTGCCTATCTTATATGTTTAAGTTAAATCAAGTGATTAATTTGGTATCTGGCAGTAATGTGTGGTGGTCTTTACCGATACAACTTGAGCAGAATTTCAGTGGACAGTCTATCTTGGATAAACCTATTATTAGCAATCTTAAATTGTGTGATAGTAGTGTGTGTGAGAAGTGCATAAGCTATGAAATGATCCATAATAAAGTCTATTCTACAAAATTATTGTACCACATTTTGCCACACACAAGGTTGCTGTTTGAGATAATACAATACAGTACATTCCTTCCCCTTTGTTAACAGATACTTGTGGAACATGGAGGCCAGTGGAAGTCAGAGGAAGATCCACTGCCTTTGCTGGAGATGTACACTGTGGCAATACTATGCTTTGCAGAGGCCACCCCATTTATTTTACCCGAATGTGAACATGTCACAGTTGTCCTTGAAAAGTTAGCATTGTAAGTAGAAGTAACCAAATTATGATCCATGTATTACTGTACAATACCTTAATAAACTTAAATGTATTGTATTTCAGGAGTTGTCTGGATTTTATACTTTCACTCTCTGAGAATGTGCCAAGTGCCCTTTGGAAAGAATTTCAGATGTCTGTCAAGGTTAGACATGTATTTTCTTTACTTGAAATGAATTCAGTATTATGCTGGTCTCTATAGAAAAGGAAGCTAGATAATGCAAAGCACTCGATGATTTTCAGTATAAAACCTTTAATTGAATAAATGCCAGAAATTAGCTATAGCTTTTACGATTAATGACAAACTGTTTCCATTTGTTACACATACACAATTTCTAGATGGCAAGACCTAATTATAGTATGCAAATATTCTCAATTTTAACAGGTAGCACATGGCATTCTTCAGGGCAATGGAAATTTGCAACTTAGTACACTAATGGCAATAGCTCATGAAAGTGGGGTTTGGACCAACACCACACTGTGCCACATTCTGTCAAACAACATCCCTGATGTTGAAGAAGGTATAACACATTCTGCTTTTGTATTGTTGTAATGAGGTTGTAGATTAAGAAGAATGAAAGGTTCTGTCAGGAGCTAAAGGTTTCATTTACATGTTCCCTAACAATTGCGTACTTTGTAATTTGTTTGCTAACAGTTCACAAGCTCCTATCTCGGGAAGGACCTACACTACTTGACATGCGTATAAAGCAACTTATCAAACAGAAGTGTGTGGAAAAAGCTGCAGTGCTTGCTAAAACATGTGCAGAGTTTCCCGAATTTGGTGGAAAGAAGAATTTCAGGCAGATTTATCTTGTTTGTTTATGTGAGACAATGTCACAACAAGAACTCATGCAAGAGGTGGGTAATTGTTCAATTCTGCTATGTATTTTTTTTTGACGGAGGACTTGTTAAGCCCACTGTGGATTCCGATTATGCCGTTTTTAATTGTTTGCATAATTCCAGATTTCTTTTAGAAATGATCATATATACTTTACATAAAACACAGCATTTAATATTTTTGTTTATCTTTAAATGTATGCTAATTTAGTTGTTTTAAGCCAAGTAATATGTATAAAACTTCTGTTTCAGATAAAGGAGATTGATTGCAAAGATGCTTTGGACATGATATGTAACTTAGAATCTGAGGAAAATGAAAAAGGTGCCCTGAGTCTTTGCACTGCTTTTTTCAAGCGCCAGCTTTTTCAAGGGGATGTGTATTGTGCCTGGTATGACCCTGTTTATATTTGAATACATGTTGTTTATATTTTATTAAATGTATTGTGCTTGTTTATGTGTGGGAAGATTATTTATTTCTGTTTATAAAACATATTATTAGAAGTTGGAAGAGATTCAGCAGCAGAATTATTGAACTTGTGACTTTTCACAAGAACCTGATAGATACTGCTTAATGATATGACTAACATGCTTTATTTTGTTTCTTTGATAATTGTCTTTGACTGTATTTTAAGAAACCAGCTATTTTACATTAATTTGCAGGGAATTGACACTGTTTTGGAGTAAGCTTCTTATACGTCTTGAATCCCCACATGCCTTTTTGGAGCAATGCAGGCTGTTGGCACAACTCTCTGGCAGTGTTTACCATATTCTTCTTCTCATTAAAGTTATCCAGTCAGAGGTAAGGCTACATTTATCTAAAACAAAAAAAAAATCTAAAATGTTCATTTTAATGTAATATTGCAAAGTAAAACATTGTACTTTTTTTCTAAAGATTCAGAATGAAGGACTTCCAGTTTGCATTGAAATGTGCATTCAAGCTCTGAAAATAGGAGAGAATGACAATGAAGAATGCAACACAACCATCTGCAAAACTATCTCCTGTTTGTTGCCCTTAGACCTGGAAGTAAAGCGGGCATGCCAGTTAACTGAGTTCCTTGTTAAGCCCACTGTGGATTCCTACTATGCGGTTGAAACACTCTTCAATGAACCTGACCAGAAACTTGAGGAGGAAAGCCTCCTGATTCCAAATTCACTACGCTGTGATTTGTTATTGGCCTTGAAGACACAGTGGCCTTTTGACCCTGAGTTTTGGGACTGGAAAATCCTGAAGCGCCATTGCCTTGCTCTGATGGGGGAGGAAGCGGCTATTGTGTCCTCCATTGACAAACTGAATGACAGCGAGGAAAATGAAGAGCTGCTGGATGCTGATGACAGGGATTTCAAGCATCGGGATTTTACCTTAAGTTCAACAAGTGAGGCTTGTGATGTAGAAGCTGAGAGAAGGAAAAAAAGAGAAATGAAGAAGCTGAGAGAAAAGGGATTTGTGTCTGCAAGATTTCGCAACTGGCAGGCTTATATGCAGTATTGTGTATTGTGCGATAAGGAATTCCTTGGGCACAGGATAGTAAAGCATGCACTGAAGCATGTCCAAGATGGTATTTTCCGTTGTCCAATATGTACCAAGGCATTTGAGACAAGAGCAATTCTTGAGCCTCATGTAGCATCTCATGTGAAACAGTCGTGCAAAGAAAGGCTTGCTGCTATGAATGCACAAGAAAGAAAATTGAGTTCTGCCGAATCTGTTATTGCTGTTAGTAAACAAGACTTTAGCAAATCGACTGTACAGGTTGTTGAGAACGTGTGTCCTACTGTTGCAGGAACTTCAAACACTACTAACACTGTTGGAAACGTTAAACCTAAAATATGCTCCCCAAAACGAGGAAACCCAGTACGTGACGTTGAAAACACTGAAGATTGTTCTTGTCCTGTTACAAGCTGTCAGAAAGTATTTAAATACTTCAGAAATTTGGTTGCACATGTTAAAGCTCACAAAAATGAAGAGGAGGCTACACATTTTCTTGAAGTACAAAGTCAGAAAGCAATTTGCCAGTATTGTCGTCGGCAATTTGTAAATATGACTCATTTAAATGATCACTTGCAGATGCATTGTGGTGAAAAACCTTATTTCTGCATTCAGCTGGGATGCAAATGCAACTTTAACTCGCATGCTGAACTTCTCATGCACAGAAAGCTGCATTCAGAATTCCAGGCTCAGTGTGCATTTCCAAACTGTGGGAGAATATTCAGTGAAGCGTATTTACTCTATGATCATGAAGCACAACACTACATCACATTCACTTGCAAAAGTGACAATTGTGGAAAAATATTTTATTCTTTGTCTCAGCTGAATTTTCATCAGAAAGAGCATGCGAAGTCGGAGTTTGCTAAAGCTGATACGAGAGAGACAGAAATCCAGACTATGTTGAATGCTGAACAGACAGCAAGCCATGCTGCTGATGTTCCACAACATTCTATTCTGCAAAACATGAAACACTCTGAGGACACAAACTCTGCTCATAGCTTAGTAGTAGAGCCTGATCGCTCTTTATCTTATGAAAATGAATCAATGTTCACATATGAACCCTCATTAGCTATGGACCCTTCTGTTCCAGAGACAATTGCGGCAGATAACACTCCAAACACAGATTGTGAGACGCAGTCTGAGGCTGATTGTGCAGACGAGAATACTCTTCATTCGTGCTATGTGAAACTGATGCCTATTCCAGTCGAGTGTGATAATTCAGTTTTAATGAATTCTATTACGAAAACTGACACCAAGGAGAAGTCAGTTTTTAAAGATAAAAAGTTATTTTGCTTTACTTATAAACAGCTCACAATTGCTCAGAAGGCACCTGATTTACAAAATGGAACTTCAACAGATGCTTCTGCGCAGGCCTTGTCACAAACAGATCTGGAACACGGAGAGGATAATCTCAATCACATCTGTCCTTTTGAGACATGTACTCGAAAATACAGCACTTCAAAAAGTTTGTCTAGACATGTTAAAAATGTGCATATTGAAGCTTTTGAGGAGTGGAAACTGTCAAGGAAGTACAAACGGGTTGCAGAGGTCGCTTCAAAAAAATACACAACTTCCAAAAAAAGGATAAAGTCTTTAGGAGCAACACCTCACCAGTATTCAGAAAGCCAGCAGATTAAGGATGAACCTATTACACACGACTCTGGCACTGTAAATTCAGAAAACTTTGGTGCCAAATTTTGCCCTCAGTATGAAGGCACTTCGAACGAAACTCAGTCACAGACGACTCAGTCATGGACTTCTAATTCATTTGACGGATACAATTCTGATTACTCTCTGCAGAATCAAATCCCTCCAGAGATTATGCCCGATGGCTTACAGCAGTCTTATCCATTATACCTATCGCACACAGATTTATTGTCAGAAAGAGACATGACTTATGCTCATTCTCTAACTGATGAAACCAACACACTGTCAACAGAAAACATGGATTCACACTCAAGTGTAATGAATGAAGCTTCTAAATATGTGTCAAGTTCTTTAAGAGTGTTACATTCTCTTAATGGTGATCAGACATGTGAGGTATCACAAATTACATCAAGTGAAGAACTTGGATACGCACAGATTAGACAAAACCATAACAACCTTGTTTCAGCGGATGTAAGAGATTTGCATTCTGTGCCCGAACAGAATTTCAATTCATATATTTCATCTTATACAGCTGAGTCTTTTCCCACCTCTGTACAACCTGTGTTAAAACCAGAAAAGGAATACACGGGTAATGATTCAAATCCACTTTTTTCACCAGAAGCTAAAAGTCAACCCAGTTTGGTATTGCCTATTTGCAAAGAAGAACCTGAGTGTTTCTCTGTTTCAAATGCCAGTATTACAGAAATGGAAAATGAACAGAATAATGATTTACTCACACAGGAAATGTCACCAGTGACCAGTGAAGATATTTCTTGTACAGATAAGAGTGTTACAAGTCCTGGAGAAACCACCAAAATGAAGAAAATTAGATCATCAAAGAGGACTAAATGGCCTGCAATATTAAAGGATGGAAAAGTTATTTGCTGCAGATGCTACAGAGAGTTTTCCAGCACCAAATCACTTGGGGGGCACTTATCTAAACGTTCGCAGTGCAAACCATTAGATGAAGTCGATCTAACTGCTGATTTGCCAACATCATTTCTTGATTTTCTGAATGATCCAGATATTTCAACCATCCCAATAACTCTTCAGAGAAATGATGCACATGGGCAAGATCCCCAGTCACTTATACATCAGCAGCCGGAATCAAGTATCACTAATAATAGCGGCTTTTCAGATATCTATAGCCCAAACTACACTCTTCAAAACGGCCAACTTTCATCTAAAGATGCATCCAAAAATCCCCTCACAGAACCTGATAATCAGAGTGGAAGTTCATCTAGTGTGTCAACTTTGAAAATGCTTGATTTGTCAAAAACTGATACGGAAAGCAACTTTAAAGTTGATATATCTTCATCTACTGCTGAAGATGGCAATATATTTGAAATCGAGCAGGCATTACAACGCCTAGATTTAGTAGATGGACACACCCAGGATGCCCTTAAATTCAGAACACCAGCCTTGCAAAATGTTATGTCTGAAGCTGAATCAACAGCAACTAAGAGCTGCAATAAAATGAAAAGTCGGGGAGAAAGGCATGATCGCAAGAATACTCTCAAACCATTTCGATGTGTTGAAAATGGCTGTGACTATGGTGCAATGACGAAGGAAGCCTTATTTAAACATCTAGTCCGAGTACATGAATTCACTGAGGATAAGTTAAATGAACTGAAGAAAAACCCAGATGGATTATCACCATATGTTTGTCATGTGTGCTCAAAGACATTTACCAGAACTACAGGTCTTAAAATCCACTATAAAAATGTACATCATTTGTCAAGGGAGGAAATCTCAAAATTAAAAATCGGCAGACAAGGGAGAAAGACAAAGGCAAATCTTACAACTAAAACAAACTCTGCACCGAAAGATGCATCTAAGCACTTTGCCAGCCTTCAGAAAAAGAACATTTCACCCATGCAGTCTATGTCAAGTGTAAATGTTGGTGTTGCAGGTACTCGTATAAAGCGTGAACCAGAAGACGGACAAAAGCGGTGCTTAAATCAAGTTGCTCTAACAAGTAATGCAAGTGGTCCATCCACAGTTATGTTACAGAAAAGGCTAGGTCCTAGTTTAATACCAGAAAAGGATGTAATCCCCCTGCAAGGTCCTTGTCACTCTGCAGATAACCCAAGTCTACAGATTTCAGTAGTAGGTGTTGATAAAGAACTGGCAGCTGGAAACTTGGCTCCTCATAATAAACCTGGTGTTTTGGAGCAAGCTGCCAATGCTTCATCCACACATGTTAAAGGAAGCCTGTCAACACAAACGGGCACATCAAAAAAGGCAAAATCTAAAGAGAGTTTTGAACCCCTTAAAAAAGAGAAAATACACAATGACCTTGTGACCAAATATGATTCTGGGGATGCAAATGATTTTAGTTTGTACAGGCCATACAGATGTGTCCATGAAGGGTGCGTAGCAGCTTTTTCTATACAGCAAAATCTTATCTTGCATTACAAGGCGATGCATCAATCCGAGATCATAGATGAAACTATTGAACGCATCAGCAGTGATCATGGTGATGGGTCTGCTTGTGTCCATGAATTCAAGTGTCAGGTGAAAGAATGTTCAAAGGTTGTCTCTAAAGTTACAAGTTTACTTAAGCATTATCTTTTGCTTCATAGATGTACTTTAGAAAAAGCTAGTGCGTTGCTGTCGGGTATTGAGGTAGGTAAGTTCCAGTGTGATCAGTCAAAATGCTCTGCAAATTTCACATGTCATCTGAAATACCTTGATCACATTAAGAATGACCACAAAGCAATAAGAGTTTCTGCTGATGGGGACTTTGAAAGTGTTGACCTTACATTCAAATGTGAATATGAGGGCTGTGACAGGGTCTATACCACAAAGTCAAATCTTCTCAGACATTTTCTGAAAAAACACCAGACAACAATTGAAACTATTAAAAGGAAACAAAAAACTGAAACGGAATCGACAAAAACACTTGGAGCAAAGCCTAATGATGGGAAAGAGAACATCTTAAGTAACAAGATCAAATTGAAAAAGAAAATTACAAAGAAAAAGGAGGAAAATTCCTGTAACCACTGGACAAGCTTTGGAAAGCCTGCTTTGAAGTCCATTGACGAGGCATCTGCCATGTGCACCAGGCAGTTTCCTCTTCAATACCCATGTATGATTAAGGGCTGTGACTCAGTCGCAAGTACAGAGCGAAATGTAGTTAAGCATTACATCACTCACGGTCTGACAGAACGCTACATAGAGAATCAGAGAAGCCATTTCATATTCTGTAAGAAAAACACACGATTAAAAATCCAAGAAGGAGGTGAATCGGATGAAATTACATTAGACCCCACTGATGTTGAAGTGGCGGATTCTCACAAAAGTACGGATCCGGCTAAAATGTCTGATCCTCAGCAAAGGTCGGATGCTGTGGAAACTGTTGAGCTTGCCCAAAAGTTTGAACTCTCGCAAGTGGCAGAGCCTCAGCAAAAGTCTGATACTCTCAACTTTGTGGTTAAATCTCAGGTTAAAGAGCCTGAAATTGGAGTGCCTAAATCTGAACAGCTGAGCTTTGAGAACCCTACGACAGAAACGGAACCAATTAAGCGCAAAAGAGGACGCCCACGAAAGTCGGATCAGAAACCAAAAATATATCCAGAACGGAAACACAGCCGTAGACTGTGCTCTACAGATAGCAACAGTGTCCCAAACATTTCAGGGGATACATCCAATTCTGCTGCCCATCATCTGGAGCAGACAGAAAGTGGAGTTGCACAAAAACTTTTCAGTCCTTTAGGAATTAAGGCATCAATACTTAAGTTATTTGAAGAGCCTCCACCTACAAAAACGTTTAAGAGGAAATCAACGGAAATTGACCAATCGGGCAAGCCAAAAAAAGAGAAACAAAAAAATCTAAATGCTAATATTCTCTATAATAAATCTATGAAGAAAGGTTATAACCAAAACATGGTCCACTTTAGAAATCCTCTCAAGCTAGAATCTGTCAATAATGTCAAAATTGTTATGGATGGAAATTTGTCCAATGGTGCTGATCACTTGCTGAAACAACTTCAGGACATGCGGCCTACAGTCATCCTGAAAAAGTGGCTGAGCAGTTGATGACTGACCTTAAGACTGATGTCTCTGTGTCTTTTCAGAGTTTTGCACTCAGGATTAGAAAATGTTACATTCTGCACACAGGTACATCAGCTAACGGTTTGTCTAAGGTTTTTCAGGCATTTCATTAGATAAGTGAAGACTGAAAAATACAGATTCTTATACAAAATATTAATTTTACATTTTGAGATACCATTCTGTACATTAGGATTTAAATGTTATGTAGTAACATATTTGTATTTATGAAGTCAGTTCTCTTTTAAAGCTTAGCATTTGCTAAATGTAATATTTTACACACATGCTGAAAAAATGTCTTGATTAAATCCCTATGGGATCAGTTTTTTTAAGTATATATTTATTTTTTACTTCACTGTAGTGTATAGTAATGTATATGTCTTCCACACAATATTCAATAAAAGTAACCCGGATGCTTTCTGTAAGTGAGATTTATTGTTGTGTGGCCTTGTTGACCAACTTGGTTAATATTTGCCTCAAGCCCACCTCAAGTATTAGATGTTTATTTCTTTCATTTTGAAATATTCCTAAAAAAAGCTGTAGTAATATTTAATAGGATCACATAAAAATATGTGAAGTATTTCACTTTTCAATGTAAGCAGATGCAGACTTCTGTCTCTTATACCAAACCAGAATAAGTTGGGGTAGTATAAAAATGCAAATAAAAAATAAAATACATTAAAACTGTAATTTTACATAAAAATGTAAAACTGTCTGACCTACAATAAAATCAAAAAGTTTGGATAGAGGCAGTTCTGAAACTTCCACAAAGGAGGTTAACTGGTAACAGGTGAGGTCATTGTCACAGTCCAGTGCTGTATCAAAAAATGTGGGTATCGCTGTCACTACACAGCAAGAATGACACTGGTTCGAACCCTGGGTGGGATGTGTGATGTTTGCATGTTTTCCCTGAGTTTGGGTTTCTTCTGGGTGCTTTGCTTTTCTCACAGTCCAAAAATATGCATGTCAGGTAAATTAGAGATACCAAGTTGTCCATGACGTGTGCTATTTATATTCAGTAGAGATCAAATTAATTAATGTATAATATGACTAACCAGATTAATCATATAAATTATATTACCATATGACAAACATTTTATCAGTTGTTGCAGTAGATCTATAGAAAACAAACACTCAGCAATCATGATATGCATCCTATTGAGACTGTGTATTTGAATAATTAATTGAAAGGTGTTTTCAAAAATAATAGCAGTGTAGTGAGGTCAATCATTCTGGGAAGAATCAGGTGGCCCTTGTTAAAGAGTGAAGCCAGCACATATACAGGGGTTAGACAATGAAACTGAAACACCTGTCATTTTAGTGTGGGAGTTTTTATGGCTAAATTGGACAAGCCTGGTGGCCAATCCTCATTAATTGCACATTGCACCAGTAAGAGAAGAGTGTGACGGTTCAATTAGCAGGGTAAGAGAACAGTTTTGCTCAAAATATTGCAATGCACACAACATTATGTGTGACATACCAGAGTTCAAAAGAGGACAAATTGTTG
>JAOUQT010000002.1:13331156-13345307 GCA_025769995.1 Xyliphius kryptos | reverse complement strand
CCCGGGGAGCAACTGGGGGTTAGGTGCCTTGCCCAAGGGCACTTCAGCCATGACTTGTCGCTACTTAGAATCGACCCAGGGACCTTCCGGTCGCAAGGCTGGTTCCTTAACCACAAGCCTACGACTTCCCAGTTCCATCTGTAATAAACTCAGTTCAGTGAACTGTTCTCCCAAGGATAACAGTAAATAAAATATAGTCGGGAAGGTTAATGATGCTCTGTGATTGCTTAGATATAAACAAGTTACAGTAATTTACCACTTACTTTCTTCCTTTTTCCAGATTCTAGCATAAATTTAATACAGTTGTGTTCAATACAGTTGTGACTCACCTAATAAAAGGGGCCTTTTTATACTGTATTAATAGCAGTGTGTAGTTCAAATATTGAGGTCATTCTTTCTGTAAAGAAACCGGTGTCAATTGTGGCACTTAGTTAAAGGCGTGGGGTAGAACATTTTGTACTTTGCTGTTTAAGCCATAGTGAGTAAAATAGGTCATTCCAGACATTGAACTGAAATATAAAAACTTTGATCAAGAAGTTTATTGGAAAGGAGGAAACATATAAGAAAGAAGTACAGAAAATAATAGGCTGCTCAGCAAAAATGTTTTGAAATACTTTACAATGGTAAAAGGGAAACACATGATAGAAAAAGAAATACTACTATATACACAGATCATATAATAACAAGAATTCAAAGAAGCTTTGTAGATTTAAAAAGAGACCTCTAATCTGTGCAATTTAAAATGATTTGTGCCTCAAGGTTGTGTCTTGGGCCCAATCATTTTCTCTGTATATTTCTGCCAATGGGTAAAATTATTCAAATACATGGAATCAGCTGTATTTTTCAGCAAAGCAACATAAGAGACATTATCATAAAAAGATGAGATTTGTAAAATGGATTTTAGACAATAGATGTTAATAATTTTCTTTTTAACTCTGATAAAACAGAAGTACTTGTTTGTGGACCACATACAGCTAGAAATAACTTTCTGTTTTCGTCGTAACTCTGGATGATAGTTCAGTCACTCCCTGTGAAGCAGTAAAAGACCTTGGTGTGATTGTTTACTCCAGTTTCTCATTTGAATCTCATGTAGATAACATTTCCTAGGACAGCCTTCTTTCACCTCAGAAATATTGCTAAGATTAAATACAGAGTACTTACTAGAACTAAAAGATACAATCATATATCTGATCACCTCTATTTTAATTACATTTCATTGGCTTCCAGTTAAATTCCCTATTGACTATTAACTTCTAACACTTATAAAACTCTAAATGGTCTTGCTCCATACTATCTAGTGAACTATTAATATCATTAAAATATTATGATCCATCCCTCCCATACTGCATTCAAAAAGTGCTGGCTGCTCGCAGCTTGCAAGAATAATGTTACAGCATGTGGCAGACTTTTTCTCTTACAAAGCTCCGAGCTTAATTAATATTCAGGACTCAGACACAGTCCAGGCTCAAGACATTTGTTTAGTCAAGCATTCTGCTAATAGAGCTCCTTTGCAGTATCAGCATGTCCTCTTAGATAAAGGTGCAGATCTGGAGTATTGGTAATACAAGATGTTTTCATGTTTAAATGTCTCATAGTGCCCTTGTTTCGTTACTACATCTGGATCTAATTTTTCTAAATTACTCATTTACTATGATCATGTTTAAAAAGACCAACAGGGTTGATGTTATGACGTGACCAGCTCTCAATCTATTGAGAATTTGTGGAGTGACAACAAAAACTGTTTTTTTTTTAACAAAAAACACAAGAAGAACTGTGTAATGTAGTCCAGTCAGATTGTGTTTGTTAATGACTCTTTGTAAAACAGTTATCAGTAATAAAGGTTATAAAACTAAATTAACAAAAAAAACTAATTCTGTAAATACATTTTGGTTTATTCTGTAGATATTACAGTTTGTACTGATATATTATTTTGAACAGCTAATTTTAATTAAAAAAAAATATTTTCAGTTTATAGTTTATAAGATATTTTGCTCATGTTTTCATTTGTAATTGAATGTACAGTTCACCCAGTGCCTTTGTGTAATTTATAGAAAGAAGTGATATTTTAAGGATTAAACTTTATCTTGGTTGTTTTAAACACACTGCTTTTACAACTGTACATTGTGTGATTTCAGTATCTGGCATGACTGTTTTATTTTATATAAAAATAAAAACCCTTTGCGAGTTGGTTGTTTGTTTCTCACAACCTCATTAGTTTTTTCAACAATTCTCCTCCCCATCCCTCTCGGTTTTTTTCCTCATTCTCCACCCTCCGTCTTTGTTTCCACACATTTTTCCTCCTTCATCTTTCTCTCTCCCTCCCTCTCTCTCTCTCTCTCCCTCTCTACCTCTCTTTATACCTTTTCTTCTCTTCCCACATAGTTTACTCTCTTGCAACATTTTTCCTTCAGTGTGATTTTGTTGGACATTGCAGGTATGCTCCGAACCATCCGTGATCATGCCAGAAAACACCCTGGAGTAAGATAACTTTTATCATTTTAATATTTTTTATTTCTTTTTTTTTTTTAATGTGATATATGTATTACATATATCACGCACACTTTATTATAACATTTCTTTTTTAACATACCACAGATAAAATTGCATGTATATTGGATGTAGTATTCATAAGTTGCTTGAAATGAGGTGGCACATTGGCGCAGTGGATAGTGCTGATTGTATTTGTGCCCTACGATGGGTTGGCACCCTGTCTAGGGTTGTTTCTGTCCTCTCGCCCAGAGTTGCCTGGGGGGCACCGGCTTCCCAGTAACCATAGAACTAAATTGAGTATAGAAAATGAATGAATGCTTGAATTTAATATATTTATATGAATTATATATCTATAGAAATATTATATTAATATAACTGTATGCCGAATCCTGTATCCAAATTTCAGCTCATTCCACAGTTTTTTTTCATATGCCTGGGAATCGGAGGCGCTGCAATTTATCTGATTCGTCTAGCCAAAGGACCCCATGTTACGTAAGGACCACTAACTGCATTTTACTCATATGTTTTATGTGTTAAATTCCAATCAACTTAATGCATAAGCAATACTTTTGAAATTTGAAACAATTGAAAATTTTGATTTTTTTATGGGAATGGGGTTTTTTGTCTGCAAATAGAATCGTTTCTTACTGTTATTTAAAACTTATCTTTTTTTTTTTTAACAAAAAAGAGTATGTGATGAAGTATGTAAAATTGCCCATCAGGGTGGATCGGGTGGGTTTTAAAGAGCAGAAAAACAAAAATAGCAGAGAAAGAAATGATTAGGCATGATCATAGTAAAGGAGTAAGTTAAGAACTATGAAACTATTGTTCTAGGACTACCTTGTGAAATGCCTTTCTCGCATTAGATGGAACAAATCCGGCAACCCAGAACCATGGAATCAGCTCAGCCCTACCTATCAGTATAAGGTGTGTGTGAAACAAGTATGAACTTCATTTTAAGATAAATAATAAAAATAGTAATAATACACTACTTGTTGTGTATCTCCTTAGTTTTTTGCTGTCAACACAGACTACAAGAACCTGAAAAAAGACCGACCTGACTTTTAAGTCTATAAGGATGCTGATACTTTACTTTTCTGATTTACCCGGTTATATCTGATATTAATTACAGTCACAGTTATATATACTTTGTAATTCTGGTAACTAATTGCATATGAGCTAATGATGTTTGTTTTTAAGTATAAATGATCTGCATAGAAAAGATATTCCTTTTTGTATTCAGCCAGTATGCAGTATTTCTATTTGTTCTGTAAATGCTTGTGTATCTAATAAATGTGAGTTGATTTCTTCTGTGGATTTTAAAATAGAGTAAGTCATAATGATACACTGTAAAATATGCTATACTGTATGGTATGTGCAGAAAAACACTAGATATTAATCTGCCTTTGTTTTTCTTGCAGACTTAACATGTCATGTTCCTCTGTAATTTTAAAACAATATGACACACATGACTTTGTTCTAAGGACAGATTAAAGTACGGAAAGATTTTTGTGTTGTTTTACAGTCTGTATTCAATACGTATTTGAATTACTAATTGTAAAAACAAAACAATTAATGAAATTAAGGAATTCTAACAATTGTATAAGCTGACAAACCATGATAGAGATATAAACTTAATGATGCTTTAAGATCAAGTCCACATTAGGCAAATTTCACTGTCTTTATAGAATTGGTATTTTTATTTACTGTAGACTAAGAGAGTAAAAGACTTGGATAATGCAATAAAATGTACAAACAATCACAGAATGTAAGAAAATTTTTGCATTGTAGATGATTTCTTTGTTATTACGATACTTCATGGCACTGAATCTTATACCGGTAGAAAGCCTGTTCATTTTCCTTTTAAATTGTCACATTTGTAAGGAACATGAAGGGAGTACTGTGAGCCTGGGTCCTGTTATAGTGGTCTGTAGCTGTCTGCTCCAAGAATCAGCATGCCACTTTCGACTGATCTAGAATAGGGCCCATGCAATAGGGCAACTTCAAACTGGTGTTCCACAAAAACCAAGTTGTGGCATTATGGAGCGAGTCCTAGTACTATCTCCAAACTGAAGGCCAAGGTCCATATAATGGGGGATTTGAGATACGAGCTGCAATGTGGGTGTCCCAAGAAGAGAACACCCCAAAAAGATAATTTCCTTACTTTGTCAGCACTTAGATACTGTAGTCTTCTACAGATTTCCAGACCAGGTTTGCAGAAAGATACGGAAGACAGCCAATCTATGGTGTCATCAGGCTGCTACTAGGCCTGTGTTGGCTGCACTTCACCATCAGAATAAATTAAACAAAATTGTTAAATTGCTAATTTGTCTTATTTCTTCAAATTTCATTCTTCCAGACAAGCACACCAAATAAGACAAGGGCAGAATAAGCTGTTTGGAAACGACAGAGAGGAGTCACATTTTTTATTTCAGAACCCACATACTCTACTGCTCACCCCACAAATTCATATTCCTTACAAATGTACTTCTCCTCTCTTCCTCCAGACTCTGGGACCTTGATGTCCAAAGGAAATACAAAATTTACTTTCATCAGAGAACTTTGGACCATTCAGTACCAGCCCAGTCTCTTTTGTCTTTAGATGCTTCTGAGGCTCTTTTTTGTTTACGAGTGGCTTGACAAATGAATCTGACAGCTGAAAACCATGTCTTGCATATGCCTGTTCTTGGTGGTTCTTCAAGCACTGATTTCAGCTGCACACAATGCCAAAGCTATAAGTACCTGGTTCAAAGGACCATGGTATCCCTGTTCTTAATTGTCCAGCAAACTCACCTGACCTTAACACTATAGAAAATGTATGGGGTACTGTGTGAATGCGATACGCCAGACCCAACAATGCAGAATAGCTGAAGGTCACTATCAGCACAACTTTGGCTCTCATAACACCTGAGCAGTGCCACAGACTAATCGACTTCATGCCACACCACATTGCTGTAGTAATTCAGGCAAAAGGATCCTTGAGTGCTGTATATGTTGATACTTTTCATGTTCATATTTTTCATATTGGTGTAAAGTAATATTCTAATTTTCTGAGATACTGAATTTGGGTTGTTTATATCCAAAGAAATAAACACTTGAAACATATCAGTCTGTGTGTAACAAATGTGTATAAAATGGAATTACTGGAATAAATAAACTTTTTCAGATATTCTAATTTTATGACAAGCACCTGTACTACAAGAAATTGTCTGGGAGAGGTAATGTCCTGGAAGGAAGGAGCAACTTATCTTACCAGCATGCTTTATGACCCTTCTGTTTTAAATGTCTTAAGGTTTGACAGACCGCAGTAAATCCAGTGATCCATGCTGTTTTTACAATACGTTGAAATTTGGTTTGTTCCTGTAAAATTTGTTGCTTCAAATCAGATGCTTAGTGATTAATAGTTAGGATGGACTTCATGACTTCCCACTTCAAGTCCCAGGATATAGTGGTGCAGAGGAACTTAAATGACAAACCACAGCACCACTGATGTTAAGGGCAGGTGATCTGTACATTTGGTAAACTACATACTTGCCTTAAAAATAAAACAAATTCTTCTCTCAAGGTTTTCTTGCTGGTTTAGCCTTAAACTTAATACCTTAAAGAACGCAACATATACTATATACATAGAGAGCTGCTCAGTTTATTTTATATCAGGTTTGTTATGCTTTCCATCATCAGACTGTAATGTACAAGAGTACATTAAAATATCAGTATCGACAATCACACCCTCTAAACTAATTTTAGTGCTAGTAAAGTGCTTTAACCTAAATTATTAGCTTATAATACTTGCATCTACATACTACACATCTAAAGCACCGATACCCAATCATACTATATTAATTATTAAGTCAACTAAGGACATTAAAATTAGAATAAGTGTCAGTCCGCTAGTAAATAAGTAACTAATGATGGAAAACAAATCCCCAGATTATTTAAAATATTTATTTGCTTAATGAAACATGAACACGTAATTTACACTGGGACATAAACTCCATTTATAAAAACCAGCCTCATCCCATCAGACACAACATACACACAGCCATTATCAAAACATCTTTCCAATGCAAAATTAAAGCTTTATATGGCTACACTTAACAAAATAAGTGTATTTATGTATATTCACTAAAACAAAACTAACAATAACTAGAGGTGTATTTCGTTCATTATTGCTCTTGTGATCTCCAACATTATTGCAATATAGTGTGAGTGTGAGAAACTTAATTACTTACTCTTGGATTAAGCTTGTAAGAGAAACAAAACAAATATATGGACAATAAAATACTGCTTCAAATGTGTGTGTCAGTGAGAAAGTTGGGGGCAAATTATGTAGACAGTTATGATAGGACCGATTTTTAATATGCTCTAGTACATATTAAAGGCATCTGGGTATTGATGTGCAAAAGAGCAAAAATAAAAAAATGTTAGAAATGCTAATAATATAGATATTACAGAAACCTTTAATATACTATAGAGATGAAACAACCAGATGTTAAACGAATTCATTGTATATCCATCCTTACATCCAGATACGAAATAGAGCTTGTCTCAGCCCACAGAAATGGACATCGCCCACCCTTATGCTTAAAAAAAGCATACACATGACTTGCCCAATTTGAAACAAATCAGTAACAGATTGCAAACACACAAGTCTATTTGTACAGAAACAACTTTTTAATGATAAATAAAACAAAATTAGTTGTCCGGATTGCTTGGACATTGTCTGCATTTTACCCTGAAGTGTCCATTAAATCTACATGCTCTCAAACACTACACATCTGCTTAAAAACAACACTAGAGTGAAGAGGTACTTATGGTGAAGAGCAAAAATGAGCCACTTGCAGTGTTTATGAAAATAAATATAGCTATTTCTAATATTGAGATTTTAGTGAATACTTGCAAAAGATTCTTCCCATTAAATTTAATTTTAATGTAAAAGAAAAAAAAATGCTAACCCTTTAAAAAGTCTCTCTGTGTAAACAGACATTCAGGCTGGAAAACGTTTAAAAAGGCATTTGGAGAAAAACCTCCAAATAATGTCAAAACCTGTACATGTATTACTAAATCTGCTAAAATATATTGGACACATCATTAGCTTAAATGCATTAGTATCGTGATGTTCTTGCTATCAATGCATGTAACTGCTGATCCAACATCAGATCCAGGCAAAAACCTTAGAGCCAATAAAGTTGTGATGTGTTCCTTAAACACTGTGGTGAAATTTAAGTAATAGTTGAACCAGCTGCAATCACTATGGCTATTCTCCAAGCTTGGCAAGAGCCAGAAGGCTTTGACTGTATGTGCACACACAATTTAAATTAACTTCTTACCTTACCTCTTGTAAAGTTCATTATACTCTGTCTCTTATTTAGCTCTTTTCAGAGTTTACAAAAATGTACATTATTTAAAATTTTACATTATTCAGTCATTGCTAAATGGATAGGGTAGAGGTCTGGGGATCAAGTGATCCCCACTCTAGGCAAATCATGGCTGAAATGCCTTTGAGCATGGCATCTAACCCCCAACTGATCGCTGTGCGCTTCAGTGGGGCAGCACACTGCTCCGGGTTTTCACACCTGAAGAGGTTAAATGCAGAGAACTATTTCCCGCTGGGGATTAATAAAGTAATAAAAAATCAAATCAAAATAAAAAATCAAATCACAGATAGGAAATGTAACTTCATACATATTCTTCATAGAACCCACAATACCTATTTGGCCTGCTGAAAAAGCTGCATTAAGAAAAGTTGAGTTGAGTTGAGCATTAGGTAGATTAAATCCTTACTGACATACATGGGACATCATAAGCTATTTTATAATACTTGCATATGCAATTAATATAGTGTATGTATATGTATATATGTTTTTATATTCATACACAAATAGGTACACACGCGCGCACACAGTCTCAACATCTCTTTGGCTGTAACATTAAGTATGAAGCAGATAACTGCTATGCAATGTCTGTATTGTTTAACACATTATTTATAAAGGAGTGCATACATAAATGCAAACCTCAAGAGAGAGTGCAGAGCCATATAGCTATTAGTTATTATACTTCATTTTGAGTACATATTAAAATTTTAAGTATTAAGATTTTAGGATGACAAATCCTATAATAATACAATACAAAGAAAAGTTCTTCATTTTCACCCTTATACATACACTCAACACTGGAACCATCATTTCCATTTCAACACAGTAAACCTTCATCCATCAACCAAAATAGATATTAAGAAAAAAATAAACCATTAAAAAGATCCATCAATATTGTTATACATTCAACAATAAAGTTGCATCATTGGTGTCATTTACATTCTTAATGTAGTGATAAAAAAGTGCTGAGATTCATTAGTAGCAATCTTGTCATGTAAAACTCCACAGTTAAATATCTGAATAATACTGATTAATGAGAATGTATATGTGCTGGTTTAACAGAATCCATAATATCCGCCATAGCTCCTTTGCTAATACTCAGAGAAAGTGCTCATTATTTCTGGTGACTGCTGTTCATCCCAATCTCCCTTAAGCACATTGCCATTACACACACTGCAAAAATCCTGAGATCTAATGATCTTTTCCAGTTATGACAACAACATTATCGAGGCTTGGGGCAGCACAGCCAACAATGTGAGCTTATATAAGTCTGGAGTTTTTAAGGAACTGAATTAAAACTTTGTAAACAAAGGTGTATTGGGAAACTGTATGCACCATCATCATGCGTTGCTGTCGCAGCAGGCTCAGAACAGTAGGGACGTCCAGCATCTACAACAACAGGTTAATGGATTAAACATGCAGCTTAATCTTCCTATCAGCACCTACATCATAAAGCAATGTACGCAATATGTGTTCAATAAAAGTTAAGCTTAACTATACATAAAGGCCTTTTCAGAATACCTGCCAGAATAAGCAATGTTTACATATACCTCATTATGTTCCAGACAGGCAACCATGATCTCAGAGAGAATGACTACGCCACTGCGCCCAACCCCTGCACTGCAGTGCACAAGCACGGGTGGATTTGTGTTCTTTGGATCATTGGTGCTGTTGGTGTGCCGCCTCACAGACTGAATCTCCTCCAGATATGCTAAAACATAATTTTAGCACACTTAGCCATTTACACTCCAGTAAAACAAATCCACTTTTTTACCAAAAAATATCCCCTGCTACTAAAAGACAAAAAAAAAAAACACAGTTAAACCATTTAACATCATTGCATTTGGAGCTAAAATACATTTTACAGTATGTATTTATTTATTGTTTAACAACATCCTCAGCACCAGTTGCTATTCCAATGACAGGAACACGGTACAAGTCTCATATCATATGCAAAGTCATAATACACAAGTTAATGACAATTTCAAATTTACCTAGCATGCATGTCTTTGGACTGTGGGAGGAAAACGAAGCACCCTAAAAACCCACGCAAACACGGGGAGAACATGCAAACTCTACACAGAAATCCCCAGGTCACCCCATCTGGGGATCATACCCAGGTCCTCTTGCTGTGAGGCTACAGCACTATTTACTGCGCCACAGTGTCACCCCCCATTTTACAGCATGTATCTATTAGAAAAAGATACTAGAATACTAGAATATAATGTTGTTTTATATTAGGAACGTAGTGACATACTTGTGGCTTTTCAAATGAGATTTGTTAAGCTCACCCAGAAATCCTTTAAAATCTTCTGGACAGCTGTGGTCAGGCCAATCTGTGTATTGCAGGTGCCAGACGGTTCTCTCCTGGCCTGTAAGAAGGTGTTTAATCTTCAAGCCTGTGGTAGCGTAGCACCCTGAATCTGTGCGAAAACGTGTGGTGACTTTAAAACGCCCATACGTAACGGTGTTGTGGCGGGAGCCTAAACGTGGCCAGTAACGAAAACTTTTTTCTCGTCCGCCCTCCTGCAAAATGCGACATTAATGACAGAAGTGACAAGTAAAGTCATGTTATTAAGGAAGGATGCAAGTTATTTATCTTAATTAAGCGTACGTGTCAAAAATACACACCTCTTCAGCAGTAACCATTGCAATAATTGCAACCCCTTGTTCCCAAACCATTTGCCAAAAGTCCTGACACGTGTTTGGAAGGGGGGCCTGAGATGCAATATAATTCCATTCTTCTCCCCCTATTGCAAGCTGGTAAAAACACAAAAGCACCACATTAAAACAGTAATGATGAGCACCTGGGGACTGCCAAACCTTAAGCCATATAACCCCATACTGGCCACGGGCAGACTATTAGACTTTTGCTGTAATCTGCTACAGTATAATCTTCAATAATGGAAAAAATACAACGCCCCTAGTTATTGACACCCCTAGTAAAAATGTGTTGAAACCTTAAAATAAATTATTTTTTTATTGCAGAAGCATATTCTCACTCTAAAAAAAATTTTTTTTTAAAGCAACCCTTAACTCAAAAAAATAAAGAAAAAAATCCTGAATAAGAAGAAATTATTTCCCATAAAATGATCTGTTCCACAATCATTGGCACCCTTAATAATTTCTAGGAAATAAATGTATTTGAATGATTTGTGATTTCTACTATACATATACAGGTGCATCTCAAAAAATTAGAATATTATCAAAAATTTATTTCAGTATTTTAATACAAATCTCGGCCTTTCCATGTAATATTCTAATTCTAATATTCTAATTCTGAGATAATGATTTTGGGTTTTCATTGGCTGTAAGACAAAAAGCACTAGGAAAAGATCATTGTATTTGTAATGACGCTATGTAATGTATGCACTTTTTGTATTGAATTACTAAAATGAACTTTTTGGTGATATTTTAATTTATTAAGATGCACCTGTAAAGTGGATCAAGTTATTTAGGACCCCTTAATTACTAATTTATCATTTCCTGTTTCCCTGGGGTATGGAGGTACACAAAGACCTATTTCTCTTACTCACTCTTATCCATGGAAAAGACAAGAACACACTACCCAAGTAAGACTTCATAAATCAGGCAATTGCTACAAGAAAATAGCCACTCCCCTGCTGATGCCCTTATCTATACACAAAGCAATCATCAAAAAGGTAAAACAAGCATGGAAGAAGACGCAAGTATATCTTGCCACTATGCACAGTGAGAAGGATGGTAAAAGAAGTAAAAAGTTCTTCAAAGCTCCTGGAAAGAGAATCAAATCAAATGGTAGCATCTTTGGGTTACAAGGTTTCCCAAACAACCATCAGGCTATATCTACATGCCAACAAGCTGTTTGGGAGGCATGCACAGAGAATACTAAAAAGCGTAAACGGGTGGAGTTTGCCAAGAGGTACTGGAATTTTAACTGGGACTGTGTGCTTTGGTCAGATAAGACCTAGCATAACACCAAGGATAAGCATGGAGAAAAACACCTCATGCCCACTGTTGAGTAAGAAGGAGGGGCGGTGATGCTGTGGGCGTGTTTCTTTTCCAAATGGCCTGTACACATTGTAAGGATACATGGAATCTGGAGGCTTCTGCCTGAATGCTTTAGATAGGAGTCTTTCAGCTAGAAAATTACCCTAAATCTACTCAAAAATGGTTTACAAGGAACAAAATTAAGCTCCTCTCATGGCCATCTCAGTCCCCAGACCTCAATCCAATAGAACCCAACCTGTGAAGAGAGCTGAAAATGAGAGTGCATAGGAGAAGACCCAGGACTCTGGACGATTTAGAGTGGTTGTGCAAAGAGGAATGATCCAAGATCCTTTTTTTTGTATTCTCCCATCTTGTGAAGAATAGAAGATAAACTGCTCTCTTGTTGGCAAAAGGAGGTTATATTAAGTAACCTCAGGGGTGCCAATAATTGTAGCACACAATTGTAGATTTCATTATGGAGGGTGCTGTACCATAACGTGCTGCAGTTTTCTAGAATTCTGGCAAAAAAAGCTAAAAGCAGGTGACACAAACAGAAAGCTCAATTACAGAACAGATAATTAAGCAGTAGGGCAGCTCTTAGTTAATAGAGCTTACCAAGTACTTACTTTAATATGCGAGGCATTGATATATCCTGTATTGTTCTCTTTAGTGGGGACAAGCTCTACTCTGGTCTCATCATAAGGCAGCACATCCTGAAAGCGGTTTCTTTCGGCATTTTCGGGCAGCTGCGCAATGCTGCAATCGTTGCTGGGCCATTTCTTTGGTATCTGTTCATATTCTGTAAACACCAAGCCCTGCTCCAGCTGTTGTTCCAGCAGCTTACACTAAAAAGGCACAACGTACATTTTATTATATACCTCTTTAATAAACAAGCATAAGTTGTTATTCTAAGAACATGTAACATAGTCTTAACAGACAAACACAGATCTTTATGTCAAGACTGATCTGCAGTCCTACCCTGTCGTCATTAGAGGCTTTCCCTTGTTCATCTTTGCCCTCACCAGGGACAGACATTCGTGTGAGTGTCAAGCCATTAAGTGTCGCCAGCTTCAGCGGAACCGACTTCTTCATCTCTGAACGAATTCCTTTCTTCATGCCCTGTTGTGAGAATAGTGGCAGTGAGAGTGAGATTCAGCAAGCCTACTATAATGCCATTACTGCAAACAGTCTCTCCCAGTAGTATGAGGAATGCAGCCAGGCATGCTTGCTAACCTGCTTTATTACATTTTTACAGGTACGGAATCTGTCAACCGTCCCCTCCTATAGCCAAAACTACCATAATACTCTATTTAAACAATTGAAAAACATGTTCTGCATAAAAAATTCTATGGAGCCCCACATACAAACACTTATGAAAATGTTTCTCTTTGTATTGAGTATATTAAAAACAGCACTCTATATTGTACATATTTGACCATTAACTATGGAATGTTTAAAAACCGAGGTCACAGTTAGGGCATACTCACACGGGCATATTTGACACCCAGAGCAAGTTGATTTTAGTGCGAGTGCTATTAATTCAATAGAATCGTGTGCAATACGCTTGTAGTGTGTTGACTAAATGTGCCCAAGCGCAAATGATGTCCGTCATGCATCTTCCCTATTCAACACACACACACGCGCACACATACAGTATAATCACAGTGCACTAGAATATTTGGCATTATTGCAGTGTAAAAAAATTACTTTGGTCAATTACACAATGTTTTCACAAACGGAGTACAACCACACCTACACGCCTTTCTCCATAAATAGTCACACTGTGATGATAAGAGAGTTTCATTTTCGAACAGTGAGTGCAAACCAGTGGGGGAGTAGGGTGGGGGATAATCATGCTCTGGCTCGATTCAAGAGACCCATACTCTGTGAACGTATATCCTCAGTGATAATGACAAGAATCTTAGCTGAGTGTTCCATTGCTCAAATGTATTTTAAATTAGTACAATAATTAAACACTTGTTAAATATGTACTTAAATTTAAGACTGATTTAAGTGACAAATTAAACCTTTTATAGTTATAGATTTTATAGTTAATGTAATAAAATTTGCTTCTGCACAAGACATTTTTGCCCTTATTAGTGTTTGTCTGCACAATGTTTAGAGTGAAACAAATGGGCAGAATATATTCAAACTGTCATGTGTGAATTCTAGTTAACTGTATATGCACCATGTTGAGTTAATTTCTGGCTTGCTTTCTTCAAATAAATTAGCTCAAGTTTTATATACTATAAATATCTTTTTATGCTACGTTATTCTGCAGGTTTGATAAAATGATTTTTAATCTTCCAAAACTTTA
>JAOUQT010000002.1:13309366-13331056 GCA_025769995.1 Xyliphius kryptos | reverse complement strand
GACCCCCCTATAAAGGAGTGCTTCTGCAGGTGGTGACCACACACCTTTTCTCTGTTCTCATCCTTTCTGGCTGATGTGGTCAATTTTGCATTTTGTCTGTAAATAACTTTCATGTTACTTATTTACAAAAATACCCCTCATCCCTCTCAAGACACAACTGATTAGTGATCCATTACAATCAAATCAAACTGTACACATTTTAAAATGTAAATACCTATGCTAATAAAATAGTTTACTCTAGATTATTTATTCTTCAGGAGCCACTTGCCTCCACCAGAGACTCAGCCCCTGTATGAAGTCTGCTACTACAGCGCCTCTGGTGTTCTGAGGCGACACCTCAATGCTTCTCCACGCACCTCCATCCAGACTGCACTCACTCACCCCATCCACTACCTGCAGGTAGCCAGTCGTTTTCTTACTGAAGCAGAGATGTTTGAATCTTTTCGTGTTAAATCTTATTTTATTTTACAATGTCGCAGAATGAAAGCTTGCAAACAGATTCGGGTTCAGTCTCCAGCACCGCACCCGATATCTGCATCGTCTACAAGCTGCATCTGGAATGTGGGAGACTCATCAACCTGTATGACTGGCTGGAGGTTGGTTTATATTTGGATGTGATTAATTTTAGCATTAAAACATAAAAGGACCACTCTGGCTGTTATCTGCTCTTGGTAAGGGATGTTAAATATATATTTTTAGGCATATGCAACGGTCACCTCAGCTGCTGAAGGCAAGGACCCTGACTCAGAGAAGCATGGTAAAGTTGATGAGCTGAAACAGTATCCTTTATTTACAGACACTCAAATACCAGGTTAGTTTGTTGTGTGATAATCTATCACTAAGAACTTAAATATTGAGGGTTCTACTTTAACAATGTTTGGCAAACCATCATCTGCATATTGCACAGTTTGAGTTAGGGCATTTCTGTGTTTTTGCTATCGTGAAGATAGAAAAATTGCATCTTGCATGTGAAAAAGTCAAGGACTAATTCTCTTAATTATTCGTGCGAGTGTTTTGGGTGAAACTTGCAATAAACCAATCAGAATGTCCTATTTAAAACTTGAAATACACTGCTCAAAAAATAAACGGAATACTAAAATAACACCCTAGATCTCAATAAATAAATTATTTTAATTGGAAATCTTTATTTAGTACATAGTGGAATTCGTTGAGAACAAAATAACATAAAAATAAAACAGCCTCATGCTACCTCTATGGTGAAAAAACTGACCAAATTCAAAAGTGACCAAAACATCAGCGAGAAATAATTTCTACCTGTTGTCTGTTCCATTTACACAACAGTATGTGAAATTGATTTACAATCCTAAATTGCTTCCTACCTGGACAGGTTGATTTCACAGAAGTGTGGTTGACTTGGAATTACATTGGGTTGTTTGTGTTCCTTTTATTTTTTTTTTTTGAGCGGTATATTTTAGGTATTAGGCACTAAAATGGGGTTTGGTGCAGTTTTTCTTAACGAAGCAGTGCTCGTTTCATTCAATCAGTGTCTGAACTGGAGTTCTTGGGCTTTGTGAAATCGACAAAGCAGAAAACCGACCACGTGGCCCGTCTGACCTGGGGAGGATGTTAATTCTTTTTGGTGCTACTTTATTAAATAAAAGGTTAGTTTTCTGGGATTTTTTTGACTCTGTTTTTTTTACATTCTGCCATATGAGAGTACACATCAGGAGAAATGTTGCCTAATCCTATGGTAGAGACAAGGGTCACTGTGTGGGGCTTCCCATCCTGGGGGAACTGTTTCAGGAGCCGGGCAGATACACTCAGGACAGGGTGCCAATCCATTGCTGGACACACTCACTCAGAAACACCCTTTATGGGGGCAATTCAGAGCAACTAATTAATAAGATTGGGATTCGAACCTGGATCTACAGTGCTAAGAGGTGAAAATGCTAACCACTGAGCCACCATTACCACATCTTATTAAAAACACTTAAGTAATCCAACTAGTACCAAAGACCATTCCTTAAGTACATCACAGAGATTTAGTTTAGTGTTTAAAAAATCTGCATGCTGTAACATTAGATATGTGAAACGGCACCTAGTGGTAAAGCTATATATTGCAACTAAGCACCACTTCTGATTAATATGGTGGTGGTGTTAAAGATTTTAAAAGCTCTGTAGTGTATTTTATTTTTTTATTCCTGTCTTTAACATAAGCTTTTTTTATTCTTCTCTAAGAAGCAGTAGCTAAATGCTTAGGCTGTGTTGGACAAGCCGTCTGAAGGCTGGAATGTGCCACAGTCAGAATTTTCTACAAGATCACGCAAAAACGGCACAGTAAGTTAAATGTGTTTTAGAAAGTTTAGTAGCGAACCGTGTCTGATTCGGTTCAACACAACATATGCTATCACACCACTGTCACTGCAGTCACGCCATCTAATGCCAGTGGGCTCTTTTACAAAGCCCTTAACCCTCAGTAGAAAACAGGTAGTTCCGATCTTTAAATCTGATTGCTTGGCTAGCCGTTACATTATTCAAAATAACCCACACCTCTGACCATTTCACGTTCGTATAAATGCACGATTTAAAATATATTGTTCTCCAGAACTTTTTCATAAACTGCATTCTGGTTTAGCCACTAGATGGCAGTATTTGATAAAAAAAACTGGAAATCTTTTACTTGCGGTTGGGGTTCATTAAAAACAAAAAAGACTGGATTATGTAGCAGTTTATTAGCCATTTTGCTTCAAAACATTTATGAATCAAACCTTGTTTTTTTTGTCATTGTGTGTTGGTAACCATTTTATAACAGCAATAAGGCACCCAAGATTGTGCATTATTGTGAATAAACCAAGGGAAAGAGGTGTAACAGTACTCCACTTGCGCGTCATACTTAACACCTCCTTGCCGTGGTTTATTCACAATAATGCCTCGTACCTTATTAAGTAGTTCCGGTTTTTAATCCTGATTGGCTGTTTGTAAAACTGTGACATTGGACAATAATGACACTTTACACTTGTTTTAATGTGTGATGTACATTAGTTCCCAGATTCCAGGTTTTTTTTTAATATAAACTGTGCTGTATAATTTGGCCACTAGATGGCAGTATTTGTTCAAGAAACTGGAGATCAATTTATTTTGCTTTCGATAAACGCATTTATAAATCAAACTCTTTTTTTTTTTATTATTATAATCCTCATATTATAAAAACAATAAGGCATTTGAGGTTGTGAATTATTGTGAACAAATCACATGAAAAGGGTGTAACTGCATTCTGCTTTGACATTGTGAGGAGGGAAAAATTACATTTTTAAATAAGTATACTGTGAAGATGCTACAGGGGCAGCATGGTGGCTTAATGGTTATCATGTTCTCCTCTTAGCCCTGGGGTTTCCCAGTTTGAATCCCAATCTGGGTGGAGTTTCCATGTTCTCCCTGTGTCCGCATGGGTTTTGTCCGGGTTTTCCCCCCACAGTCAAAAACATTGATTCAAGTCCAATTGGCTGCTCTAAATTGCCCCATAGTCTGCCCGTGTGTGCCCGGCGATAGCTTGGCACCCTTTCCTGCGTGTATCTGCCCAGCGCCTTAAACATTCTCCCTTGGATGGGCATGTAGAGGATGCCCCTCTACATGCCCCTCGTAGAGGATTAAGCAGAAGATAATGAATGCACCTGTGAAACAAAAATGTAAATGAGGCTACATGCCTCCCACATTGTTCGAATAAAGAAGCAAAGCCTTCAAACACACAAGTATTTATTAATAAAAACTTTCACATGTATGGATCTGTTGATACCCAGGGTGTAGAGAACAGCACCTTGAGTATTTCCCCCTCCAATAGGGGGTGGTGCACTTAAAACATGTGAAATAAGGCTGAACAGCAGCGTGATGTAGTACTGGACTGTGTCCACCCTGGCTCGTCCGTACTAATACAAAAACCAAAACTAAGCTATTAGCAAACATGTCGAACTCCTTATATAATCGAGCAGCATTTCGCAGTACCAGTCTTCCTCTGACTCTGTAAAGGCTGCTTGATCCATCACAATGGGGCTCGGGGTAGTTTAAAAGAAAATGGGATCGAGTCCTCAGCAGAGGTAGAAAACATTTGTTTTCATACTAATGTCTATGCACTGTGTAAAATAATGAGGTGTGGAATGCATGAAACATGTGAGAAGGCTTATGGTACATAGTAGTTTTAGGCCACTGGTAGAATAACAGACAGAGGTTCCATATACGGTTACAGGAGGAAGCACCCAGGTTCACGAGGAACGATAATATGCACTGACAAATTCTAAACGACAGCGTCTGTCAGTATGAACGTCACTGGAGCAGTTTAATTTTAAACCAGGTCTGTGGTGTGAAATCAACGAACATTCAACTCAATAAACTGCAGCATTTGAAGTCAAACAGCATCTTCATGTGAAGTCGATGTTCTCAAGACACATCTTTAAAAGAGAGAATATGGCAGGGTTTAGTAATAACAGAGCAATTCCTTGCCAGAGAGGAAGTTTACACACTGTAGTTAGTGGTTAGAGCAGGGTGTCCAAGTGTGTGGGTGGGGAAAGCAGATTAGACCATCGTAACACCATTAGAAATGCAAAATGCATTTCTATCATAAGAGAATCATCCCCCACCCAAATAATACCTGCTTTGGGATGATCCAGTGGAAGCCCTGACGGACTACAATCTGTAATAGAACTACAAAGTGTAAAAGTAAGTAAAACTAACAAATAGACCATAGTGGGGCTACTTGGTGTTTATTCAGACGTTATTTTTCAGTTTAGTATTTTGGGAGGAAGAGCATTGTTTAGGGTGTTGGAATTTCAATCTGAAGGTTGGGGGGTTTAAATCCTAGGTCCACTAAAGTTACCAATGTGGGTCCTTGAGCAAGGCCCTTAACACTCATTGCTCCAGGGGAGCTTTATCAACCCTGTGTTCTGACCCCAACCAAGTTGGAATAGTTGTACGTCACTTTGGATAAAAGCATCTGCTAAATGACTTAAATGTAGTATTTTGTAATCATTATCTTGTGTAATCAGATGTTGGCTCATGATGCTTCAGATATTTTGAGTGCAAAGTTTGATGGGTGGTCGATTTCAAACTGGGTTCAATGTGAGATGACCTCTCACATTTTTGTTAACTGGTGAACAATTTATATAAAAAAAAGGTTAATACAGATCGAACATGGATGAAATATAACTTGGCTGCTTTTCATTGCCCCTACATAGTGTGTGTGTCTGTGCCCAGTACCCAGATCAATTGGCACCCTGTTCTGGGTGTACCTGCCCAGCACCCAAAACATTCTTCCCTGGATGGGCATGGAGAAACCTCCAACCCACCTGCAACCTTCATCCCAAGTATGGGATTATGAGATGAAATTATTCTCAGTCCAAACACATCACTGCTGTGTTTAATCCACTTAAACTAACATTCCATAACTTCAGTGTTACTACTTTAAAAGGAATCATCCATCACCACAATACTACCTGCTCTGTGATGATCCAGTGGAATCCCTGACATAATGGACTACAAAGTGCATAAACAAGGAAGTAAAACTAACAGATAGACTATTAGAGGGTGTGACAGGAGAGTGGAATCAGACTCCACTGAGGAGTCCTGGTTGGTTAGAGCCTTAAACTTTAAAGTACTACTGCCATCATCAGGTTAAAAATAAAAACTGCAACTTGGCCACAGGCCACCATTCTAAGCAGAAGTGAAGCCATGGGTCAGTTAAAATTAGTTGAGGACTGACATTTGGGTTAAAAGATCATTTTAAGCAGTGACTCACAACTAGATGGCTGTTCTTCAAACCGCCGCATCAACTGGTCATGTGTGAACTTCACAAAGGTGTCATATTGTTCTGAAAAAAAGACATTGAGATTTTTTTCTTATAATAAATACATAATTTCACCAATCACTCCTGTGCACACTCCTACATTTTGTGCTTTTTTGTTACAGTATCTTCAGTAGTTTCAAAGTTGCAACAATGAATAAATTAATTACAAACTATAAAAGCAATTTTTTTTTATTGAATAGTTGAATCCTAATTTTTACTGTAAATTGATTTATTTGTCTGTTGCTTGAAAATATTCATACACATCTTGGGAATCAATGATAATTTTAAAGTCCTAACAACTAACCAAGAAAATAATCTACCAAAAAAAAAAAAAGTTTGTTAAAGAACCAATTCTTACACTACAGCAATAAAAAAAAAAAAAAAAATTTGAAATATTTTTTATTGTGACAACACGCCGGGAAAAGTTTTAACTTGCTCCATCCAACTGCTTAACTGTACAATGAAGGTCAATCAAAAACGATTTTATGATTTAATAGTGTAAAGCCTGACCAAAAAAAAATTGGAAATGTCCTGACACACTCATTCTTCAAGGCTTTAGGATTTAAAATCAGATCCAATAAGCTACACAATTCTACACACTAAATATTATATTAATGTAACTGAAGCTTTCACAGGGTAAGGGTCATTATGGCTGTGAAGGTCACCTACATACAACCGCCCAGTATTCTAGTATGCGTTTTCCAAAAACCTCTCAAGGTCCACATGTCCACAATTTTTAGCTATATGGTGAACCGGTAACTAATGTTACATCCACACCAATAGGATTTAAACTAAAATTGGATTTCTTTGAGAAAAATAATTCTCGATACCTTACCTGCCAGCTTGGAGGTTAAGATCTCCTCGTATTCTTCTTTGACTTTATCTTCACGTTCTTTTAGAAGACGTTCACATATCATGCCCACCTGCCTGAAGGTGAACAATGGCTGTTCTCGCCTTGTTGGTGAAACAGCTCCAGAGGAAGTCTCTGCAGAATAAATTGTATATAAACATAATGACAGACTAAACAAATTACACCAAGAATGACTACATGATGCTCTTTAGTGTAGTAACACTGAAGCGATGCCATGTGTTAGTTTAAGTGGATTAAACACAGCAGCGATACAATTGGACTGAGAATAATTTAATCTCATTAATTTCATACTAACACATAATCCAATACTATGAATGCGGGTAACTCTCATAGTGAGTTAGATCAGACTTAAACATGGTTTATTAAGTCATCAGACAATAAGAATTTCTCAAAGGAGTCAAAGGAACAATTTTTTTAACCTAAACATTCTCCTGTAAAAAATATATACAAACACACTTTTAACACTATACAATATACAATAAACAGTATTCACCTGTGCAAATGTTTGACATTTAGCATTTGTACACAAGGTGCATACTTATTAAGCATTTATGATGGTGATGGCTTGGAGGATGTTTATGTGCCGTGTTTATTGTTGACTTGTAAAGTGAGGGTATGAACAGCACCTGTGTGACCTCTAACAGAGTTTATGTTGCATAAATTGCTGTGTCAATACAAATACAGTACTTTGTTCAGGATAAAGGTGTTTGATAAGAGATTCACGTGATACACATTTGAGAAAATGAAACATCGCCTATGAGTCCAATATTTATCGTCATTTGTTTTTGCAGGTTGTTAGTCATCATGCAGTTGTTCAGTGATGGTGATGTTGGCTAAAGTGTTTTAATTAATAAATATAAAAAACAGTAATATTCCTGTGTCTGATCCACTTAAACTAGAACACATCTAAACACAAAATCTGCTGATTGAGGGAAATGTGGAAAAACATGAAACTGGTTTATCTACCTCAGCGCTGTAATTCTGACCAGAAGTGTAATAATATCTGCTATAAAATAAAATCTTTAAGACTCTGGAACAGGTCACAGTTGATATGACTGATCTGTTACACAATCAAACTCACCTCCTTGAAAGCTGGAAACATTTAGAAGCGACGCATGAGACTGTGAAAGAAGAGATGAGCAAGCCTCGGGCTGATGAAAGCTTCCCTCCAAATGCTTCCGCTTTTGCATTCGCTTATACTCTTGCTTAATATTATGAAGGATTTGTTCTGTTAAAGAAAAAAAATGCATTAGTAAAAAGATGAAACACCACATTATAAATCTATATAATCTATATAGGTATAAACACATGGAACCTGTAAACCTCATTTTGATGCACATAGTTTTCACCCTGTTGTAAAACAGTAGGAGCTATTTAATGGATTATAATATGATTTTACAGACACGTAAAAGAAACTTCAGAAAAAGAGACATCAGACAGATTATTACAAATCAAGAACTGTGTAAATGGATAATACTAATATAATGAAATTTACAGATCTGCTTTTGAATTTTTTTAAGTGACAAGGAATTATTAATGTAAGTGATTTTTCAGACACAGTGAAAAATACAGCTGTGTAAATGGCTTGTTGATAATAAATGGTACAGACCTGTAGTAAAATAAACAAGAGCCATGTGAATGGATTTATAATAATTAATGACAGATACCTGTAGTGTAGTGAGAGATTAACAGCTGTGTGAATGGATTATTAATATTAAAACTAACAAAACAGACCTGTAGTGACAGAGACAGAGCTGTGTGAATGGATTAAGAATATTATAATGAATGCACAGACCTGTAGTGAGAGATTAACAGATGTGTGAATGGATTATTAATATTATAATTAATGTACAGACATGTAGTTGGAGATTAACAGTTTTTTGAAAAATTTATTAATATAATAATTAATGACACAGACCTGTAGTGAGAGAGACAGAGAGCTGGGTGAATGGAGAAGGCTCATGGCGCAGGGAGTTTCTCGGTGAGGATGAGGATGAAGATACTGGAGCGCATCTCCTTCGTTTCGACGAGCTGGTGTTCAGCAACGGGTCAAAATCCATGGACCTCTTTAATGTCGCGCCACAAGCCATCGTGCAGGTTCTCGGGTTCAGTATAATCCCTGAACACACAGATTGAACGCGAAGCAGGCAGAGAGAAAATGTCGCCTTCAGCAGATCTGCAGCTCGCTCAGTCAAAAGGCCTCCGTTTAAAATAACGGTGTAGTTACACGCAACATTCTTATTTAAGCATTAACGTTCTTCACAGCCCACGTTTTGTGAATGTCAGAGTTGGTAAGTACGACTACTGTTCTGTGAAGATGACGAAGAGTTCCGACAGATAGCAGTTGCTTATCCTGCTGCTCTGTGTTTATCTTACTCCATTTCCAGCCTAATAGAGAAGCTCATTGGTTCCGTTTCTTCTCCTTCACCAGCAGTTCAAACGACCCGCAGTCACTCTACCGCCACCACGCGGTGACAAATTATATGTTGCGCTATTCAAAGCTGAAGAAATGTGTATTATACACCATTTAATGTTGGACAACGGTGTTTTTACACATTCAAAGGGCTAAAAAAATTGTCACCAGTGAAACGCTTTTATTTTTGCACTTACCTTTAAAAAAAACTTTATCTTCATCTAAAATTCATCTATCTCTCTGCATAGTCAGAGACTTTTGAATTCTCAGGACTAAATATTTGCAGATTAGTTAGACACAATAACAAACTACAGGTGCTCTAGGTTTTGCAAGTCCCTACACTTGTGAATATCTCATTTGTTTTATTGATATTTTGTAAAAACATATATTAAAGCAATAAGGCATGAAAGGGCGTACATTATTGTGAATAAACTCTGCTTGCACGTCGTGCCTAATAACAGCTTTTCGTGCTTTATTCCCAATATGCACAGCCTTGAGTGCCTTATTGCTTTTATAAAACGGCCATCAACACACCATGATAAAAAAAAAAAAGTGATTCATAAATACACTAATAAACTCATCTTCCGCGACATAATCCCGTCTGTTTTAAAGGAACTGACGCAAATAAAACATTTGTTTGTTTGACAATCAAATGCTGCCATCTAGTGGCCAAATTACAAAATGTGGTTTAATGAAAAACTTTGGAAAATGGGTATTTTACATCGCGAATTTATAGGAATGTGAAGCTGTCAGAGGCGTGGGTTATTGTGAATAATGTCACGGCTAGACAATCTTCTAAGAAACAGAATGACACTTTCTATACGAGTTAATATTGTCTAATGATAATTATAATTTAGTTATTATTAGGGGGGGGGGGGGAGATGGGTTTTTAGTTTAGTTTATAAAGCGGAAAATGAAGAAAAGATGCAAAGAGCTTGAGGTAAGGCATGACATTATTTTGGTGCTATTATACTGTAAGCTCTATCCCCACCAATGATTAATTTTAATTTTTGGAACGCCAACAAACCAGTATCAGAGAACCAGTGTGTTCGACTCGGGGTATATGGATGTAAGAGTTCTGATAGACAGTAGCCAGGCCATTAAATAATGTATAAGTTAAAGGAGGATTTTAAGTTGAATACGAGTGTGAAGGTAGGTGATGGAGGACCAGGGTGATATAAACAAATTATTTGCTGTTGAATAAAAAAGAAAGATTATTTTATCATAGCCCAAGTCCCTTTACATCAAACCTGAATTTGGTCAAAAGCATGCAGGTGCAGAGAGATCTGTCAAAAAGTAACTAACTTACAGTAATGCATTAAAAAAGGCACGCATTTAAGATTAAAGTTTTAGCTTAATACAAATATTAAAAGGCAAAATCCAGAGTTTGCTCAATGCAAAGAAACTAAATGTGATTGACCAATTATAACAACAATAACAGTACTTTTACAACTGCATTCTGAGTTTAAGACATTTTATTTTCTTTGTAAAATATCTGTATTGATTATACAGGGGTTGGACAATGAAACTAAAACATCTGGCTTTAGACCACAATAATTTATTAGTATGGTGTAGGGCCTCCTTTTGCGGCCAATACAGCGTCAATTTGTGACATCTACAAGTCCTGCACAGTGGTCAGAGAGATTTTAAGCCATTCTTCTTGCAGGATAGTGACCAGGTCACTACGTGATGCTGATGGAGGAAAACGTTTTCTGACTCGCTCCTCCAAAACCCCCCAAAGTGTCTGAATAATATTTAGATCTGGTGAGGGTGCAGGTAATGGGAGATGTTCCACTTCACTTGTTCATCAAACCAATCTTTTGAACTCTGCACTCATAATGTTGTGTGCATTGCAATATTTGGAGCAAAGCTGTGCTCTTACCCTGCTAATTGAACTTGCATACTGCTCTTACTGCTGCAATGTGCTATTAATGAAGATTGGCCACCAGGCTGCTCCAATTTAGCCATGAATCCTCCCCACACTCTAAAATGATAGGTGTTTCCGTTTCATTGTCTAACCCCTGTATTTTTCGTTTCTATTCCGTATTTTTACCATTAACTTAACAAAATCTAACTGTAATTTAATAAAACTTTTACTACACCTTTGGAAAACAGGGCAAGCGCTTCACATTGCCAGTAAAATGAAAGTGAGCAAAGGTTACATGATGCTGGATAAACAATGTCGTCTCCTGTGTCTGATTATAACAAAATCCCTGAAATGTAAAAATTCATTTATTTAACAAACAAAAACTTGGGTCAATTTTGACTTAATCCTCTCCTCCACACATCAAGTGCACTTGAACAGTAGGTTGAGACTTATGGGGGGGGGGGGAACAAAACAAAAAAACACAGAAAACATGCAGTATCTGGTTTAAAATTATAGTTTAACAAAAATTCAAATAAAACTTTTTTTTAACATGAAGTACAACAATTCAACATGTAAAGCCAAGACAATTAACAAGTAAGATTTGTGTTTCACAAGCACACTGTCAGATTTTATTATACGAATAATTATACTTTTTATGCTTTTGTCTTGCACTGGATCACAATTTTAGAAACTGCATTTAAATGGCTTCTCTAAAAAAAAAAAAATCCATCGAGTTCTTAAAAAAATCCTTCATAATTATCTAACAGTCATTTAGACCAAGATTTTAAACAAATCAAAATCTTGAACAATTTATAACACCAGTTTTTTTTTTATAATCGGATTTGCAAACTGAAATTAGTTATTTAGACTAAAATTTAACCAACTCAACAGTGAAAAAAATATGACAATTTGAACTTTATTAGATGGAAACAAGGCTGCTGTATTTTTTTTAAACTCATATTTTAAAATGAAAATATAGAAGTAGTGCACTGTTGCATTTGTATATAAGGATTCTAAGAACATGACACCCCACTTTAATGTTTCATTTCATATTTAGTGTAACGAAACACCATTTATCGACATACTCAAAAAATCCTCAATCTTTAAAGCAGTCAGTCATCTTTGGTTTGTTGATAAAAGTTTCTGTGTATTAACATTAAGCCATAAACAGTTTACATAACTGCTTTGCGTTCATTCATAAAATCTATAGTTTAAAAATCGGACAATCCTTTGGTGTAACTGTTACAGTAATGCATAAAGGTTTGTGATTTTTTTTATACTGTTACATATTTAATCTAAAACATTAGTCTTTCACAGAAGTCCGAAAAGTAAAAAAATATTTTTTCATACTTACAATTTATATAAAAAGTAGATTCTATGAAATCTTTAGGGGAGAAAAGGACACTCCTTTTATTTAAAATACACTATAATTAATAAAGATGGTTCCCCTTTTTGCAGATATAAGGCTTTCTGCAAGATTTTTGCCCATTCATCAAAAATCTGTAGGGTTAGGTACTAATGTTGGATGGGAGAGCCTGGATTGCAATCTCAATTCTAGTTTATTCAAAAACCTTCCATATGATTACATTCAGAACCTTGTGTGAGATTTCAAGAATTTCACAAAAAAATCCCCACTTATGGTAAACCCATGGCTCTAAAGATGTTGCTTTTTGCACTGGGGAAGGCATGCTGGAAAAAAAAAAACTTTAACTAGTCCCCATAAATTGAAATACACAATTGTTGCAAAAAGTTTTGTGTAGCATGATATGCAGCACAATTTCTTTTCATTAAGATTTCCAAAATAATGTCTTAAGAGTTTGTACTTCACCATTTCAGATATGTACAGGTAATTATTTAAAAGCATTTGTGATAGTCCTGAATATTTGTCTGACCAACAAATATTACTCCAAGATAAAGGTGTGCATTGGTCTGTGAGGTTGCAAACAACCCTGGGTAACATTTCTGTAACGAAAGGCCTCTCCCAAAATGGCTAATGTTAAGGTTTCACAAGTCCACCATCAGGACAACAGTAAACAGCGGTCTGCAAAGCAAATAATGTTTTCAATAATTTCAATTTTAAAGCATTTTGGACAGAATCTGTGAATCATTGTGACGGTATATCTTGATTTGAAACTAATCTGCATGAAGCTGGGCCAGAAATGCCGGCCATTATTTATGAAACATCTGAATTATACCACTGAACTTTACAATAAAAATTTTGAACATCGGTTTCGCCACCAAATCTGAAGAGAAGTGTCAGAAAACACTGCAGCAATCCAGGTGAAGCTGTTCTATCCAAAGAAATGAGCTAAAATGTAGAAAACTGATTAACAGTTACATGCTGCACAAAAGAGCCATAGATTTTTAATATTCAATTATTTCTTTTGGAGTATACAAGACCAAGTGTAATGTTGGTATCGTTTGGTTACTTTAGTATTTTTACTTCAGTCGATTAGTGTGAAAATAGGATGAGGGTTTAGGCCATATTTCAGCAGTAAATTTTTTTCTTTTGAGGTTAACAAACTTTGAAGCACCACCGTATAAGGTCCTGAAGATTGAAGTTTAAGTGAATAAAGACTATAACATACTGAAAGTAAACAAGCTTGCGCTTAGAGATACATATAATACATGATATGGAACATTATAAATTATTAAAACACTATAATAACCAATTTTGTCTGCAGATAAAAGAAAGTATACAAAACGGTTTGGCTGTAACTTGCATGCACAGCATTTTAGCTGTGGGACATGACTAATGTTTTGCACAAACATCATTTTGCTCCGTCGTTAGTGAATAATGCAAATTCCAACTTAGAATGCAAAGCCATATAGCTTAAGTTTTTCTTCATTTTTAAAATACTGGGTGGCATAGCCATCCTGCAACAAACACCCTTCATTTATGAACCTAAACCTGCACACATGGAACACTGAAACCACAATGTTAATTTCAACTCAGTAAACCTTTGCTCGGGACTATCAACAAGATAGTTAAACCATTAAAAAGGAATTAAAACATAAAAAAGCTTATTGTTATAATTTAACAATAAAGACGCAGCATTAGTGTCATTATATACAGTAAAGCCAAAGTGCTGATTCCTTAGCAGTGTAGTGTTAAACTTCAGAGTGAAATCTCTGAATAATACTGATCAATAAAAACATATTAAGCTGGGTGGCAAAGTCCTTCATAACCTCTCCTATTCCTTCTCATCTTTTCTAAGACAAATACTTAAAAGTGCTTATGGTGTAAATGCAAAAGGACTGCGGTCCATTGTCATCCCTCCTCAGTACACTGCCCTTTGGCACCCTTTTGTTAAAATCCCACGAGGCCTAAAAATCGGCTTCAAAACAGCGTCGTCCATGGCTCTGGTGGTTTAGTCGTTACTCTGAGCTTAAATAAGTCTGGAGTTTTTTAAAAACTGAATAAGAGCTTTGTAAATGAAGGTGTACTGTGAAACGGTGTGCACCATCATCATACGTTGCTGTCGTAACAAACTCAGAACAGTAGGGACATCCAGCATCTAGAACAAGGGACAGTGAGTTAAACTTAAGGCTTGAATAACTTTAACTTCTGCTAAAAGCAAAGGCAGTAAAAGGCAGCATAAATTTCAAAGTGAATATAAAAAGTTTTCCAGGACTTGTGCCAAAAATAGCAGTGTGTGCATACCTCATTATGTTCCAGACAGGCGACCATGATCTCACTGAGAATGACCACGCCACTGCGTCCCACCCCGGCACTACAGTGCACCAACACGGGTGGATTTGTGTTCTTTGGATCACTGGTGCTGTTGGTGTGCCGTCTTACAGACTGAATCTCCTCCAAATATGCTACGAGACAGAATTACAATGGTTTACCCAGCCTGCTCCACCCAGTCGTTTTTTGTCATTTCAAGTTTATATTATTCAGTACTAGCATTTTGTCGGATTTATGTGTAATTTTTAAAATGCTTTCTGGGTTAAAACTGAAAGAGCTTTAGTACAAATAACTGCATGCTCTGATTTTTACAAAATGCCATTCAACCTTAAACTTAAATATATTGTGTGACATTTAGGAGAAACCTGTACACCTGCTTAACACTTGACAGCAGTGCAATGTATAGAAATATGCAGCTCTAAGCTCAAAAAATACATGCAATTTTTACAACAACCCTAGAAATAAACAAAACCTAGATAATTGTACAGCGCAGACTCTCACATTGAATGAAATGGTGATGCTTGAGGATAGCTTTATAGCTACTTAAATGAATTAGCAGTTTATATTTGTAGACCTCTTACTGCTTACTATGTCAAACACTTATAAAAGTCAATAATTACGAATATTTGTATGTAAGGTTATATTGTACAGTCATTCTGTGGTTTAAAGCCCTAGAATACTAGCATTAATTTATCATTGTGCTTGGTAAATATACAGACTCAAAACAATCTGAAAATAGGTGCCCTTGAACTCCCATACAGGGGGAGGATGTTGATAATGCTTTTTGGCTGCAAAAAAATATATACTGTGTGTTTGGATGATTTCCCCCATCATGTAAGCCCCTTGTAAAACAACAGTGTAAGTAATCTAGGCTAAAATCATCTATTTGGCTCCTCATCTTAAAATCACTTAGTAACCATAACAACCAAGGGCATATTTTGTTTCTGAAATGTATTTGCACCCCGTTTCTATACTCTTCTCTTTTTCAAAACAGTTAAAATATTTCAGATGCACTGCAAAAGTAACAGCTGGGCCTTAAATCACTAAAACATTTGCAAGATCTATTGAAATAAAGCCCCATTGTTATAAACCGGTAGCACAATTTTAGCTCCACCATGTGAGACATGTCTAACTTACAAAGAAAGCCCTTAAAGTCTTCAGGACAGCTGTGGTCTGGCCAGTCTGTGTACTGGAGGTGCCAGACAGTTCGCTCCTGGCCCGTAAGAAGGTGTTTAATCTTGAGACCTGTGGTGGCGTAGCAGCCAGAGTCTGTGCGGAAACGCGTAGTGATCTTAAAGCGTCCGTAAGTGACCGTGTTGTGGCGGGAGCCTAGACGAGGCCAGTAACGGAAACTCTTTTCACGACCTGCCTCCTGTGGGGGAAAAAGCAGAAAGCACCATAGCAAAAATAAGGAAGGTGTAACTAGATTAACATGATTAAAAAATACACATCACCACAAATGAGCTATGTATTTATTCTGCACACACACCTCTTCAGCTGTAACCATAGCAATTATAGTGACTCCTTGTTCCCACACCATCTGCCAGAAATCCTGACATGTATTGGACAATGGACCTTGGGAGGAAATATAATTCCACTCCTCTCCACCTATTGTAAGCTTTTAAAAAAAAAAAAAAAACCAGAGGGAGTAATAAGTCACATGATCAGATATTGTTAGTAACGTATCATTCTGTTCACTTAAGAAATGTATTGCTAGTATTCAGTGGCGCAAAAAGGGGGTATGCACCGTATGCGAAGCATAGGGGCGCTGCACTAGAAAGTGTGCCAAATCAATTCCGGAAAAAAAATTATTTCTAGTCCGCATTTTCTGTATTTTTTTGAGGGGGGTGGGGGTCGATAAAATGTTTGCATACACCTCAGAAAGTATGTAGTAGCACTCCTGCTAGCATTATACTTGTACAGTATATAATAATGTTAATGAAAACTGCCCCTAAGGTAAAGATGAGTACAGACGGCTATTCAAGATTCTCTATTTGATAATTTAAGGTTATTTTATGAACATTTAACATTTTTTACCTTTGACTGAAGTACACACACAAAAAAAAGAATTGTATGCAATAATTATTGCCATACCTGCATTTAATACTTTCCACAAATGAGCACTTGATTGACTTCTACAAAGTCTTATAAGGTTGGAAACAACAACAAAAAAAAAATGATCCATGGGTTGGCTGTAACTTGACACATTTTTCACAAAAATGGCATAGTTTAGTATCATGCGCTGCTGCCGTGTGAGTTTCAGTCCAAACAGCATGATTTGCTTTTCTGGCCAAGTCTCTTTTTTCAGGGGTGTCAATAATTTAACATAATTATATGGGAATTTAATAATTAGTGTACAACTACTGCAATTACATTCACATTTAGTCATTTTGCAGATGCTTTTTTTCCACTTAGCTGCACGTGTTTTATTACAACAAATCATAGATTCCAGGTCAAATATTTACATAACCATGGGAACAACTTTACCGCTTAATTCTTACTGATCTTATATCATAACTAGTACCCAGTCAGCTAGCTCTCAGATAGTAACAAAATTGTTTTTAATCAAGCTTAAGGTTTTTGTGAATCGTTGTAATTTACTTTTGAAAAAGCGAAGGTAATTTTTGTATCTTTTTCATTAACTATATTAATAAATAAAGCTGTACATCAGCTACTTTTATGTATATGCATAAAAATGATATGGTGCTCAGCTAGATGACTGGCACTGGGGCATGCGGACAGGTATATAATTTTGTATATGTGTCTCTAAAAAGGCAGACATGGCTTTTCTGAAGTTTAATTTAATTAGACAACTTTTAAAACTTGCTCTGTGGTAAGATTGACATAGGCATGTTACTTTGCAGGTCATAAAAGCGTTCACACAGTTTCCCGATGATGGGGTGGCACAGAGATGCGGTGGTTAGTATTTCTACCTTAAAAATACAATGAGTCCATCACAATGATATAAATTAAAGATCTAAATTAAATTTGGCAGGATGTGAGAAAGACCTACTTTGATGTGGGAGGCATTGATGTAACCCGTGTTGTTCTCTTTCGTGGGTACGAGCTCCACCCGTGTCTCGTCGTAGGGCAGTACATCCTGGACGCGGTTTCGCTCAGCATTCTCAGGCAACTGTGCAATGCTATATTCACTGTTGGGCCATTTCTTGGGTATTTGGTCATATTCTGTAAACACCATGCCCTCCTCAAGCCGCTTCTCAAGGAGTTTACACTGACATTAAAACAATAGAAGAGCATTAAAAAGCTTGAACTCCTGTCATACTAAACTCTATGTTTGCAAATGTAAAGAAAAAAAATCCTACCCTATCATCGTTGGAAGCTTTTCCTGCTTCGTCTTTGCCCTCATCTGGTACAGGCATGCGAGCGAGCGTCATACCATTAAGGGCAGCCAACTTCAGTGGGCCCATCTTCTTCATTTCCGAACGCACTACTTTCTTCATGCCCTGTTGTCAGTAGGGTGGCAAGTAAAGGAGAATGAAATTAAGAATCTACTAGCTGATACATTACTGCTTAAGACTCTCCCAAATTTCCAAGAATGCAGGTAGCTATGTTCATAAACCTGTTGTGTTGCATTCTTTCAGATTTGGAATTTCCCTGCTACCCTTTACAGTCAAAAGCATGCTGGTATCATTCAAGAACACAACAATCAAAAACATGGTTTACATCTTATTGATATATCTTCCAAAGATATGCACAATTATAATCCATCTTTACTAAATAGAGCAAATACTGTGCATATTGGTGACTGTAAGAAATAATTACATAAACAAACCAAACAATAAATTAATAATGCTGAATAATAAAGTTTCATGACTCACTATGCTGCAGTATGTCTATTTTGAAGCAGCAGCTCACCATGACCATATTATAGGTAGAATCAGTCTTTTTGTTTTTATCCAATCATCTAAAATCATGAGTGTGATCAGCCAGACCTCTAAATACATAGAACTTCATAAAAAGCTTCTGATTTGGCAATGATAAACTGCATTCCTCTAATTGCTCGCAAAGACAGTTACGCACCTTAAGGTGGCTGTTATCAGAGTTTTTTAAACAAAATGACCAAAAATCAGGAAAAAAAGTCCAAAATCCCTGACTTGGTGCTAAAGACCAGAAGGAAGATTAAGCAGATTTTGATTTCCAGTTGGGGTCCTGTCTGGGTGAGTCTACATGGCATCCCATTTAGGCACAAGGAGGACTGTGCTTGAATGGGTTTTCTTTGGGTACTTAAACCTAGCAGACCTGCTGATGGGTACATTAAAGATACTAATTGCCTCTTTCATTAAACTGTAGTATTTGTGACAAAGAAATATTAGGCAAAATGTCTACACCCAAGTTCTAAAAAATCAGAAGCAGTTAAAGCATGATAACTCACATGAGGTGGGAGGCCTTCGACATTTCTTTTCATAGAGGGTCCTTCTGAAACAGGCCTTTTTTTAATCATCTCCCTTTTCGTTTTCGATCGGGCTTGGCTGCTTAAATCTCCCTCAGAAACAGTAGGCACAACAGCACTGGCCTCACCTAGAGGGTACAGTGGGATGGTCTCGTCCTGCTCATGAATGCGAGGTTGGGGTTGAAAGCCCAGAGTGTTGGTGAGAACTGGATCCAAGCTGGAGCTGAAAGGATATGAGGGCAATGCTGTCTCAATTACAGGGAGATCCAGAACATTAACGGGTTGCTCTAAAGCCGCCGCAGTCTGAGACTGTGGTGTGTGTCGGCCGCCATCTTCCTCAAACTCCTCCTCTTCGCCGCTACTATGCACCAGCATTGTAGCATCTGATAAGGACTTTTTGTGCCCATAGAGCACTTCCTCTTTTAAAATGTTATCATCTGGCTCCGTCCTTTCCTGAAAGATGTCAAGTTTGGAATTGGAAACTGCAGTAGGTGGGGTGCCAGGTGGAGCTTGGGAAGGTGTGGTTTCAGAAGTAGAAGCAGATACAGATCTATCTTTCATCCTCATGCTTTCAAGTCCATATGTTAGAGCAGCCAGCTCAACAGAGTTGCGTTTGTTCATGTAAGGTCGTCGCACAACAGAGGGGAGGAGTGGTTCGCTAACTTCTTGTAGTGAATGTGCCACAGGAAGGCTGTCCTCTTGAAAGGTCTGCACCGAATGGTGCACACGACGAGTAATAAGATCAGGACTGCTGCTACTGGCATGAAGGTGGCGAGACAAGTCCGGCGTGCTGTTAGCTGGCCGTGGGCGGCTGTATGGATAAGGAGGGGGAGGCCGGTACACCTGAGCGGTCATGATGTTTGGTGCTGGGTAGGCATGGGCCTGTGCCAGCTGCACATCGGTAAGCTCAGGGACACTGACAGCACCCACGACAGGACGTCTCTCTCCTGGGTATGGGTATGGTGACGGACTGTGAAAGCTGTAGTTGAGATGATATGGTGCTGCTGTTCCGATATGCTCACGGATTTCCGGCTGACTATAAACAAGCGGATCAGGCCTGCTGTAAGCATAGGAACTGCCTATATTGAGGTTTCTCAAAGAGTGACTGTGACGCTCAGACATTGCTGGTACAGCACCATGGTTCTTCTGGCGCATGACACTTTCGTAGTCAGGTGTGGCACGGTAAGAGGGTGGTATCAGGACACTGTGGCGCTGGGAGGGCACATAGTCAGGCCGGGTGATGTCGCTACCTGTAATGCTAGGGTTTGAGGACATAGGAGATGGTTGGAGGTAGTGCTGTGGGTTGGTAAGGGAGCTCGTGCTGTGGGCACTGTAGACGCTGCCATTACGAATCCTTCCATTGTACTCATGGGGTGAGCGGTCCAGACTAGTTTGTGAGTGGTAATAATAACCATTGTGATTGTTCATATACAGGTTATCTGTGGGAAAAAAGTAGGGATCAGGATTACAAAAATTTAAAAACAAGCAGATAACATATCCCATAATTCATATACAAGCAATTTATTAACCTTGAGATGATTTGTAAGGTTCAGGATAATGGCTATTGTAGTGCAGTTGAGGTGGTGGCATCATGTAGGTCTGAGGCTTGGGCTGCAAATATGAGAAACATTGCATAGATGGTGATAAATGGTATGAATAAATAATAAAATACAGCACATGCAGAATCATAATATTAAAAGGCAAACTGCACAAGAAGCTTTGGAAAGTAATCCCAAATAAAGAGTGATCAAAAATTAGAGTACCATTGAAAGCCGTGTTGACGATCGTCTCCTAACCGGATTCACAGGTGCTGGCTCTGCTTGTCTGTCAAAACAGATAAGTGGGTGGAAAATAAACCAAAAAGCAGGCAATAAATACCTTAAACATTTTACAATATTTGAAAACTATAAACCAATCAGATACAACATATCACACATTTTACATCTAAATATTACTTGACATAGTGGTCTGCACCTGTATGTGTGGATCTTATCCACTTTATTAGGCAAATTTACTTTATAGAGTCAACTCTGAGTAAACTCAGACAATATAGCTCATTTATTTCTGCACAGTGTTTATAGTCACTTACTTTTTCCAAGATGCTACCAAAGAGACTATTCTCATTCCAGCATTAATAGGGAGGTATTTAAATACTTAAGTGTTATTATTTGATTAACTTACAAGTGCAAAATATAATAACACGCAATCACATAAATGCAACTAAAGTGCTGAATGTAAACAATCAGTTAAATAAAAAGTTTTGTATGGGGGTGATGCACAATGTGGATAACAAAACACATACCGCAGTGTTTTGTAATCCATTGAGCAACAATTGCATATAAAGTGCAGAATTTTTGTTCCTAATTTTTAGTTCCTACAAATATTTTAATTGCTTTATGACTGAAACCTCCTGTTCCTTTTAATTATGTTGGACTTTACTTTTTATACTGTTTGACTACATATATAATTTGAAAACATTTTGTTTATTGTTTTTGGGTTTTTGTTTTAAGTCGTTATATCTTCTACTTGTTTATGGCTTGATTGTGTGAAAATTTGCTTTGTAACAATAGTGTATTAGAAAAAGAGAGTTATAAAAATACGTCTTTCTGCAGTAAGTGGTGATGTCAATATGGACAATTTGAT
>JAOUQT010000002.1:13286129-13297883 GCA_025769995.1 Xyliphius kryptos | reverse complement strand
CCCCCAGTTGCTCCCCGGGCGCTGTGCTGGCTGCTTACTGCTCCGGGCACGTGTGCTCACTTCACCTGTGTGTGTGTGTGTGTTTATGTGTGTGTTTCACTGCACGGATGGGTTAAATGCAGAGGACCAATTCCGATGTGTGCAAAACATAGTGGCAAACTTTCATCAAGTTTAGCACCCGGTTTATGTTGTGTTTTACATTCAAGAACACAGTTCAGTGTAGCCTACAGTCTGTTAACCCGCAATGCATTATCCAGTACACTTTACTGGTGTGGTAGCTCATTTGCTGTCCTGAATGTAGGCTAATTACACTATGCTATTTCCTGAGCCTCTGATTTGTCTGATATCAGTGTGCCTTAAAGTTTAGTTTAATTTTATTGCTTGTCATACAGCATAAGGGAAAACAACTGTGAAGTTTTGCTATGCTAATTCCAAACATTCCATGAGGTAACTATTAGCAGCCAATTCAGAATACACCATTTGCATTTCATTTGGCTTTCCCAAAGCTATTTAGTCAAATTAGTGTATCACATTTTTTTCTGATCATGCCATATATTGGTATATTGGGCTTACAGGAAAAGCGGGTGGATTAAATTAAAAAGGTATAAAGTTATAAGGTATATAGTGTTTCCTTTTAGTATTAGGGTATATAGTGTATTAGGGTATAAGTAAAACTATTTACTAAAATGTAGGATACTGAAAGCTCATTATTTATAACAAATACACAAACTGTGATTCCTAATCCAAGATATCAGACTGCTGTCAATTCACTGAAAGTGAAAGTTGCCAGTTACACAGAACATGCACAAAACATGCAATTATCCATCTTTAAGAAGAAAAAAAAACAAATCATAAATAAATTTACTGATATTAAAATAGAATTTATTATTTTTGACTGAAAAGAATTTCATCAAAAAAAATCCCTTGCATAAATATAGTTCTTAGTTCTTGATAAACCTACCTTAAGAAAGATCAAATCCAATATGCTTTATTTAGGATGAGCTCGAATCTCTAATAAAATTGTCAATTACTATCAACTAATGCAACAATAAACACAGACCAAGAAACAACTGACCTGCATTGCATGATCACATTTCATTGTCATCATGCTGATGTACAGTAATTTTTTTGAAAATGCTTTAAAACTACTGTCTGGTGTAAAATACTTACTAAATTTTAAGGCACCTGCAAACTAAAAATGTATTTTCTCTAAAGCAGTTGCTAAACATATAGGACTGCCAAAATGCATTAGAAGGATATTTTCTCAAAGTTTGATTTACCTATACCATAAAATACTAACCAAATACCCTAAAATAAACACTCTACTGTTGTGGTTACTTGCCTCTGGAATGGCAAATTAATACTTGAGCTAAAACTCATCATTAAGTTTCACAGATGTCTCTTGTTCAACTTCTGGCAAGTTGTGATTCTCAGACAAATGTAAGGACTCAGCCATATTTCTACCCAAGTCATCTAAGTCATCATCACACCTCCGATGCCTGCCCTTTTCACTGACTTGATGGTTTTCCAAACCCGGAAATACTGCTCTTCCTATTATTTGTTCTTTCTCCAAGTCCATTATGTCAATTCCATCTACATGTCTAACTGATTTAACATTTTCTATGCTGCCAATTACTGGGGTGCTATTTAATGTAGGAGTCACACAATCAGGTCGCCATGTATCCTCATCACTTAACTGCATTAAAGAGAGGCAACTGGTATCCTCCATCATAAAATTATCCAACTCTTTCCGAAGACCAGAGCCCTTGTGTCTGTGAGATGAAGAACAGTCTCCGTCTTTAGTGTTGCTCTTGAGAACAGTAACAGTAGAGGAAGTGGGGGTTTGCAAATCATTCTGCAGTACTTCCAGGAGATGGCGCATTTTGTCCTTATAACAAATATAGTGATGAAATATTTTGGGTTAGATTGATTACAATTGCAGTACACTCTACTATTGCAAATGTGTGTTGGGACTAGTACAAAGGCGTTGGAAAAAAAAATGTGTTAAACGTAAAGTACTGTCAATAATAGTAGTAACGTAAGGTGTCTGAATACTACTCACTTCATCTAACCGGTGCTTATTCATATCAATGTGGCGCTCAAACACCCTCGCCAGGACTCTGTAAGAAAATAGCCCTGTTAAAATCTTTAAAAAGTGGTATGTAACCAACCAAAAGATTAGGAAATTTTAACCAACCTGTCAGTATAAATCCCCCGTAGTATAATATCATTTGTTACATCAGTAATAAACTCCAGGTACATTAATTCTTCCTCTCTAAAGAAGAGCACAAGTTCAAACTGACACCATAATGTAAATCATGGAAAAACAGACTGAATGTAATACTGTTAAATGCTATAAAATCTATTACCATTATATGATACATTAAGTTATATTAAAACATAAAAACAGAATATGATGATATGCAAATACTTTTCAACTTTGAATACAATACAAAGACAAAATATATTATTGTCAAATGGATAAACTTCATTGTTTTTTTTTTTTGTAAATATTCACTAATTTTGAATATGATGCCTGCATATTTACCAGTGTGTTACATCGCCTTTCCTTTTAACAACACTCAAAAAGCATTTGTGACTGAGGACACTAATTGTTGAAGCTTTGTAGGTGGAATTCTTTCCCATTTTTGTGTGATTTACAACCCAGGTGCTCAACAGTCCAGGGTCTCTTTTGTTGTATTTTGCACTTCATAATACACAACACATTTTGAATGGGGGGCAGGTCTGGACTGCAGGCAGGCCAGTCAAGTACCCACACTCTTTTACTATGAATCCATGCTGTTGTAACATGTGCAAAATGTGACTTAGCATGGTCTTGCTGAAATAAGCAGGGACATCCCTGAAAAATATGTTGCTCCCAAACCTGTATGTACCTTTCAGCATTAATGGTGCCTTCACATATGTGCAAACTAACCATGCCATTGGCACCAACACACCCCCATCAGGGATGCTGGCTTTTAAACTTTGCACTTATAACATTTTGGAAAGCCCTTTTCTTATTTGGCTCAGAGGACAGAGCATCCATGATTTACAAAACAATTTAAAATGTGGACACATCAGACCATAGGACACTTTTCTAGATTCAGATGAGCTTGGGCAGAGAGAGGCCAGCGGCGTTATTAGATGATGTTGATATAGGACTTTCACTTTGCATGGGTGAATTGTGTTCACCAACAAGCCCATATGGTAATATCATAATAGGCGTCTGAAGGATTGAAGGTCAGATCTCTATTTTGTCTTTTCTTTCCCCGTTCGAACTTTTGAGCTTCATGAAGGCATCAAATTCAAGATGAGTAAAAATTTGTAAAAAACAATAAAGATTATTCTTTTGAACATTAAATATAGCATCTCTGTAGTGTATTCAATTGAATATGGATTTGCAAATTGTATTCTGTTTTATTTATGTTTTACATAACATCCCAAATACATTGAAATTGGGGTTGTATAAGCTCACAATATCAACACCTACCTTTTACTGTAGATTGATATTTTAAATTGAGCAACACAAGTAACATACATGATTTTCATATTGGCAGCACAATCCTTGTATATTAAAACATGTCTGAGGGGAAATGTGAGATTATGCTTACTCTGCTGTTACTTTTCTCATAATTGGGGACTTCATTCCGTCTGGTGAAACCCTTAGAAACAAATCAGGGTACATTGTATGTCATGTGTACATAATAGCTCCATGATGCTTTAGAAAATAGTATGGTATTGTATGTAGTTCTCACCTTGAGGCACTAAGAAAGAAATCACTGTCTCCGAGTTCATTTTTCATGCCACAGTGTCCAAATACATTTGACTCTTCCTCAGACCACTCCTGGTCACCACTGCACAGCTACAAAAAAGGGCAATTTCAAACATGCACTAATAATACAAACCTGATTCCAAAAAAGTTGGGACAAAGTACAAACTGTCAATAAAAATGGAATGCAATAATTTACAAATCTCTATATTTGAAAATATTGGCTCATTGGCCAAATATTGGCTCATCTCTAATTTCGTGACAGCAACACATCTCAAAAATGTTTGGACGGGGCAATAAGAGGCTGGAAAAGTAAAAGGTACAAACAATTGCAACTCATTAGCTCAATTGGCAATAGGTCGTAATGACCGGGTATAAAAAAAGTATCTTCGAGTGGCAGCGGCTCTCAGTAATAAAGATGGGAAGAGGATCATTACGATCCCCTAATTTTGCGCCGACAAATAGTGGAGCGATATCAGAAAGGAGTTTGACAGTTAAATTGCAGAGTTTGAACATATCATCTACAGTGCATAATATCATCAAAGATTCAGAGAATCCAGAAGAATCTTTGTGCTTAAGGGTAAAGTGTAGAAAACCATACTGGGTGCCCATGATCTTCGGGCAAAAAGATGGCATTGCATTACAAACAGGCATACTTCGGTATTAGAAATTTCAGTTCAGAAGCCTGCATCTTTGATGGCATGGGGTTGCATTAGTGCATGTGGCATGGGCAGCTTACACATCTGGAAGGACACCATCAATGCTGAAAGTTATATCCAGGTTCTGGTGCAGCATATGCTCCTGTCCAGATGCTGTCTCTTTAAGGGAAGACCTTCCATTTTCCAACATGGCAATGACAAAATCACATAGTCCATCAATTGCAGCATCATGGCTGTGTAACCCAAGACAGTTAAGCAATTAGCATCCTACATTAGACAAGAATTGGTTAACATTCCCATCCCTCAACTTGAGCAACTTGTCTCGTCAGTCACCAGACATTTACAGACTGATGTATAGAGAAAAGGGGATGTCTCACAATGGTAAACTTTGCCTTTTCCCAACTTGTTTAAATTTAATTTTTTTCTCTTTAAATGATACATTTAGTCAATTTAAATATTTAATATACATCATCTATGTTCTATTCTGAATAAAATATGGAGTTTTTAAACTTCCAGATTATTACATTCCATTTTTATTTACAATTTGCACATTGTCCCAACTTTTTGGGAATCTGGTTTGTAATAATAATGTTTAAAGCAACATAGAAAGTAGATAAGTATATTGAAATATACCTGGAGTGAGTCCTGTGCTGTTGAAGGTCTTTGCTTGCTGCAGAAAAAAAATATATCCCTACATAAAAGCACTACGTGATATTTCTATTAATTTGTAAAGCTGGTTTTAATAATTGTTTTGTATGTGGGAAATAGTTTTATGACAGAGCTGGTTTCCTAGATAAGGGTTTTCCTTCTACTTGTGCTGTGTACAGCCTATAAGGCTGAATGCCATCAAGATGAATGCAAAAACAAGTATATTCTGGGTGAATTTCTACACTCCTTATTACAAAGAAAACAAAATAATGACACTTTAGAATGGCTTTTTATATTATAGTTATAAAGTGCTGACAAATGGGGACTCCATTATCTTTATAAATAAATCATACTGTCAGTGAAAATAAGATCTGCATTATTTACATTAAATTATTATTTTTTAATGTTAAACCATCACTTAATTAGAATAACAGGTTGAATTCAAATAACTAATTCATTAATTACATTACAGAAATGTTGGGGATCAGACAACGTGGCGAACATCCTTCACATGCAAGTCGACAAATGCCTGCGGCATCAGCTCTGCTAATTATCCTTGATAAGTAAATGCTTGTCTCTCAGATTCGCATGTGGCCAGCCACTGTGTGACTGGATGTTTGTTCATGGGTACCAAGTGCAAAACCTTCTACCAAACCTCCTGGCCCCATCTGTCTGAGGTTTACCCATAGCTGGTAATTGTAGCCTTTTTTTTGCAGTGGACAGTCAACAGCCTTATGAAAGCTGATTGTGACATAAGCACCAATCTGAGGAACTGTATTAGTGCTCATATGCCACCTGCCACGTGTTCCTATTTCAGTGATCAATGTAATGTACTTTTCATTGTGATGAAAAGAATGAAAATTTCAGAAAAATCAAATAAAATCAAAAATCATCTAGAAATTAAAATAATATATGTAATATTGTACCTTCTGCATTGAGTGTTTGGTTGATTATCCTTAGATGGTGTCTTTTCTTCCTTTTCTATTCTACTTGCAGGTGTGTAATATCGATAGGTATGCAGAGTGGACCTGCAACCAGTTTTCAGGGTTCTGGGAGTAAAAGGCTTTTCTTGGGTAAAGCGGTGGGCATGTTTAAGAAGTACATCACCACTGTAGGTTTTCTGTGTATGATCTTGAAAACTTGTAAATTTCTTCTGACTTGAAGATGATGTGGAACCCGAAAGAGTAGAGTGGTGCCTTTGAGAGTCAGGGCTTCTGTAGCTTAATTCTGTAGATGGCCAGCAGTTTTGAAAACGTGAAAATATTTGAGAAGGATACACAGCCTGCTTACAATTGAATGAAGTTCTGAACCTTGGGGAGGACATAACAGATTCACCAGAGTTAGAACAGGCACCATCAGCACCTCGAGCAGAGTGTCTGGTCTGCACAGAAAAAAAAAAGTTAACCTCAAGGTATACATAAAACAGAATACTTTAACTTATAATGAAACCCAACTTAAGAATAAGCCATCTTACGTTTCTGGAGGAGCATATATTATTATCCGACCTGAGGCTCCTGTCTGAAAGGGAGATTACCGATTGTGACCGCCGAGAAACACTTTTTTTTGCTTGTTCACGACGCTTTTGGTCAGTATCTATATGCATAAACAAAAAGAGATGGTGAGCATGAATTCTACTTATACTAGGACAAAATGCAACAACAGAGGTAAGGAAAGTCTTATATTTACATTTTACATGACACTGCATACTTTTTGGTACTGAGCAATCCACTGCAGCTGGATATGAGAGAAAAGAAAGATACATTCAAGATTATATTACATAAAGAAATTGCTAAAGAAGCATTGTGTATGTTAGAATATCGATGATAATATATGATGTAACTGACTTACCTTTTGCTGAGTACAGCTTTTTGTAATGAGCGACCATGCGATCTTCAATAATGCGCTGATTAGTCAGCTTATCAGACGAACCAGCCAGATAAAGTGCTGGAAGGGCATTACACAAAGATTTACTTAAACTTGTTTAAAAGAGAAATGTAACTTTATCTGAGATACTGGACGGATAATTAATCATATAACTTAGGACAGATGTTAGAGAGGCGACACAACTAAAAATAAAAAAGCATGCTTATTTAAACTTGTACCTGTGATTATAAGTATAAAAAACAATAAATTATAACCATAAAAACATTAAGTAAAAACCCGATATCATTACTATAGGATACATGCAATCACTATAAATTGTATAAATTGGTTGCCAAATGTTTTCACCTCGCTTTCTCTCCATGATAGAAAACACATCCAAGTATCCCATACTCAGAATGTAAGAGAACGGTCGCTGTTAACAAAAACTTCTGTAAACATTTTTAATACTGTCATTTACATTACATACGCTATCGAACAAACGGTAGACATAAAGCAGCAGAACATCTTTCAAACTCGCTAGTTAATTAGCATCCTGTCATAAAGCTTCCAGGAGAAGCTTTTTGGTCGCCATGATGGTTGCTACGATTACGTCATGACGTATTTAAAGAGCACGTATCTGTCTCGAGCTCCTCCTCACCGTGTGGCTCAACAATGAATACGTTAAAGGATTAGTACGTCTGTTTAAATTCGTGCCCAGAAATTCTCTTGAAAAATAAAAATAAAATATTAATTCATAATACAATTTTTATAATTCTATAGATTGCTCGTATAAGATTTGGATCGACAGTTTATTCAATACATTTTCTTGAAATGTGGTTAATGGCACATTAATGGCACATGTTTGTACAAGAGATACACCCAGATATACCCATATACTTGAATGTTTTATGTTCAAAGCGGCACATTTATAGTTATTAAATCTTTTGTAGGGCTAAATTATTATTAATAGATGTTGGCAAAGAGAAACGCGCATTTTCATGCATTATTAAGTGGGCTTGTGGGGTCACTGTGTGGCTCCTCCTACACCCAGCATGCAACACGAATAATAAAAATCGCACTTATTCTTTACTCTCTCTATGTGTGTGTTTACTTAATTTTCTTTTAAACATTAAAAAGAAGAACAAACTTACTGTCTTTCCCGTTAAACTGATACTATACAGAGGACAGATTCCACATAAAAAAAGCACAATAAAAGTAGCCTATAATTAAGTATGCACTGTATACTATACTGTATCAGGTCGTAAATAATGTCAAATAGGTGGAGTAATATATGTTGTTACACGGGGTTCTGTTCATCACAATGAATAAGGTTTTAATTTAGTTTTAAATTAAATGTTTAGTCTATAGGTGCAGTGGCAGTTATAGACCATTTGAACCTAGCTCATGGTGCTTTGGAGGCATTAAGAAGCAAATATGCATTTAAATCATTTACCCTTTTATTTATACAGTTTTTAGTTACAAATCTATCTCCTATTTGTGTTTTCTTGCTTTACGAATTCCTCCAGATTTAAGCATATTTTAAGGGCCCGGTAGGGGGGGTCCAAGCGTGTTGACACGGGGGCAAGGGCCCCCCTCGGCCCCCCTAGAACCGTCATGGTATAGGTGTGTCTCTGTTGTATGGGGATTCTGGGCGCAGCCGGTTTCACGTGTCTACGAGTAAAGACGCTCCTTCTGACGGGGAAATTGATCACTCCTATATCATCCCCTCAGCAATCAGTAAGTAAAATGTCTGAATCGTGCATTGTGTAGGCTTTCTGTTTTTTTTATTCTATTGCTTTCTGTATTATACTAGTATATTTCATGCGCTGTTTTATTGATTAAGGAGATTCACTAGAGGGGTTTTGGGGACTGAATATTCAATAAATTGCCGGACTAGGGTTTTCTTCCACATACTGTATAACAATCGCCTATAGTCATATCTGATTTATTTAACTGAGTGTTATTTCAGATGCTAAATTAATGACCAGAGTCATTATACAAGAGGCGTACACGGGCACGACGCGCGCTCTCGTGCCGACAGAATTACTACATCTTTAGACAATGCATTAAACCGAACAGAGGGCTAGAACATGAGGATCCAGCTGACCAGGTCTTCAGCAATTCCGCATTGTGCCAGGATTTTTTAAAATTCAATGTAGACCGACAGATAGTTGTCAACACCTTAACCCTAAATCATTTTTGGTCATCTTAAGAAAAAAATCACGATGAAAATTCCTATTGAGAATCCAAGGAAGCAAGTGAACTGGAACCCGGTGCAAGGTGGGTGTTTCATTTCTATATGGATAAACTGACTTTATCATGTTAGTATATTCTTTTGCATTATATGTATTTCAGGGATATGGAAATCAACATAAAGGTAGTTATTTATTATTGTATATCCTTTTTTGTGACTGTTTCCTATAAAATATGTCATGCTACACATGTACATATACATATACAATTATTCCTAATAATATATTCAAAATAATATTATGATTTTTTATTAAAAAAATATTTGTTATTATTCTTGAGCCTGGGCATTGGGTGGATACCCTGAATAATCATGTAGTAGATGGTAGGGTTTTAAAAGCATGCCACGTCATTTCAGTGTTCAATTATTTAGAATATATATAAAATTACATTAATATATTATTAAATATCGTAATATTGTTAAACAGTATAAAAGTTTAATACAAATGAGTATTTGTGTCTCCACAGAAGGGATTTAGTGAGTGTATTTTTTGAAAGTGCTAACATGCAGTTTACAAAACATGAACAGCATAAATTATTAATGAACTATTATGTACATTAACAATATCATGCATCTACAGTAATTCGTGTTTTATTTTGATGCACAACAAGAATGTTTGTGATAATATAAGCTTTAACTGATTAACTGGTAATTGGTAAATTAGTATTTCACACAACACTGATTAAAAGTCCATCACAATCCTGTAATAAAATTTTGATATATCACTTGATGTAGATATAGATTTCAAGTCATATACAATATTGATGATCAGATGATACTTAAAAGCATGTTTAAGTTGGAAAGTTGCAGAATCATTGTCTTGTACTCTGCAAAAAAATATTAAACAGCTATATTTTTGTACATTGTGTTTTATTTAAAAGCCATGACATATAATTTACAGATTTACAACATTATTGAAGTTTTTTAGATTTTATTGCCCAATTTACACATGTAAAATGTGTACAATTATATTTTAAATACAATGCAGATGGTTTGGAAAATGTATTGGCTATTTTGGTTACTTTCGTGAGTCACTCACATTACGATCTTGCACATGTTTCAGGCCGGATGTCCTTTCTGACGTAACCTTCACTGTTTCAGGCTTTCAGTAAATTTAGCGTATCCAATTTACCTAGATGTCTCCGGGGTAAACCAGAGAACCCATAGCAAACCAATGCAAACACGTGGAGAACATGCAAACTGCACACAGATATTTCCCAGGTTGCCCCACCCGGATCCGGGTCTTTTTTGCTGTTCAGCGACAGCACTACTGTGCCACTGTGCCGCCCAGTGATTATATCTTAGATATCATTATTAAATAAATATAATTGTGCCATGTAGGTCATTGGGTCAGGCATGGATTTGCTTTGTTAACAGCGTATCCATTGCATTACATCACACAGACTCCACCCTCTTGAGTGTCCCAGACGGAATTATTTCCCATAAGTTAGCAGGGAGGCTTGTATGCATTTTAAAAAGGATCTTAAAAATCTATACATCCTAATCTTTGTCCTAAACCCTGCTGCCTTATTTGCATTCTGTCACAAATTCTATCTGGAATTTACGCATTTAAGTAAAATAAAAACAATGATTTAACAAGAAACACAGATGCACAGATATAAATTGTGGTCTAAGCTTATTCCGCGTCAACATTAATTTTACATTGAAGTTTTGTTTAGACTCACCGTGATGTAATAGTCGCATCATGTAAAGAGCAAAGGAGATACCTTGTGTTCCTCTAAGTTGCAAACAAGCATCACTTATAAACAATATTTATTCAGTACATACAGCAATACATTTGAGCTGCTTGCAGTACAAATAAAGATTTCAAATAAAACAGATGTGTTTAACAGTAATGTAACACGTTAGTACCTGCCTTCAAAAGATGTGTTAGAGATCTAAGGTTGGTTTTATTATTTTTTTTAATTGAATTACTGAGGCAGGGTTATAGCTTTTTTATATATACTCAATCAATCAATTACAGGGGAAACATTTAAAAAATGTTTTTCTTTCATACAGTATTATCATACAATTTCAGGCTAAATCTGAACAACCAAGAAGTGGTGTATTTCTGTTAAATCCTCCTCTTTTTCTGCTTTTCCCTCTTTAGTGGTGGTTCAGAACATGGCTCCTCCAAAGAAGCCACAGCCAGGTCTAGTACCGTCCTCTCTGTTTCAAGCCAGTGTAGCTGCTGTAGGCTGTGAGACAAAGACAAATGAACACTGCCCCCTACCACGGCTCTCCATCTCCTCACGCTCAGCAAGCATAGTGGCCAGCATGGATACCGTAGCTGATGGCTCTGCCCTTCATTCTGTGATGAAGTGGAAGACTGTGCTGGCTGTGTTTGTGGTGGTAGTGCTCTATCTTGTTGGTGGAGGATTGGTGTTCCAGGCACTAGAACAGCCCTTTGAGAGTAAGCAGAAAAACACCATCACGCAGGTGAAGGCTTTGTTCCTTCAGGGGAACCCTTGTGTCTCCCCTGCCGAGCTGGAAGCTTTAATTAAGGTAAATACGTTGCCAGTGGTTCTTACAAAAAGCCTATCTATCTCTCTATTTCTCTCTCT
>JAOUQT010000002.1:13184596-13197931 GCA_025769995.1 Xyliphius kryptos | reverse complement strand
GAACCCTTCCACACTAAAATGACAGGTGTTTCGGTTTCATTGTCTAAGCCCTGTATATAATGTATGCATGTCACTGTTTGTATTGAATTATTCATAATATTCTAAGTTATTGAGATGCACCTGTACCTTATGAGCTTGTTCATCATCATCTCTCTTCCAAACCTGAGCAGTAGATTTCCTTGTGCATTTTGGGTATCTAATTCTAGCATGACTTGCTTGATCTCTTTCTTCAGTAGTGGTGGTAGTTCCTTGAACATTAATCTCTATGTTCACCTTCAGTACTGTACAGGTTCTCACAGTAGTTTTTCCACTTTTGACAAAAAAGTTGTATTCAAAAAGTTTCTTGACGGCTACAGAACGAGTCTGGGGTAAGTCCTTTTTTGTGAGATTTTGTGAGCCTCACGCTTTGGAATACAGGCCTGCAGTTTTATTTTTGTGCATTTTCTTCCAGCTCAATGCACAATGAATCCAGCACAGTTTGCTTATCTCTTCTGAGCATCTTCTGTACTTCACTTTGAAGTAAACCGTAATCACTGGAAGATTTTGTTTTGGCCTATGTTACTTCTTTATTTACTCAAAGGTTTCACTGAAAATGCAGTTCCTGTCTTTGAGTTTTCTGTATTATTTTTCACCATGACATACTTCATTCGCAACATCCAAGGTTCTTCTGTTGCGTGTGATTCCTCAAGTCTCTGTAATGCTTCAGATCTGTTGGCAACATCCACTTAGTATTGCTGCTTGAACTGGACAGTTCAGAGCTTTTCAAAATACAGTTGAATTGGCTTCTTCCCTTTAATCTATTCCTCTCTTAAAGCTCATCTTCATTTTCTGCATCAAAACCTTGTGATCTGAGTCACATTTCAACTGAGGCATGAGCATTCATTATTGATTGATTGTTTTACATATTTGATCAAGATCTAGTCAATCTATGCGCTATTCTCCTTATTTGGTCTCTTCCATGCGTATCTGTGCTGGTTGTGGAGGCGGAAATATGGGTTGGTGGTGACCAATTCATTTTCAGCACAGAAATCAACAATATCCATATTCTCCAAACACTTTACCTTCTTCTGCATTTTCCCCAACTCTGAAATTATGTGAATTATAAGTAGGTTCTGCTTGGGAGTCTCTGTAAGTACATGTTAAAAATCCTTGAACAACTCCTCAATGTTCTCATCTTGTTTGTCAGCAGTTGGTGCATAACACTGAATAAAAGACACATCTCTCAGCTTTGTGACAAATGTGGCTGATATGACTCTGCTGTTCATGTGGTTGTAGGTGTTTAAACATTCAGCAATATTCCTGTAAATACAGACAAAAACTCCATGGTTTTCGTGGTCTTCTTTGCATGATAACAGCTCCATGTTTCCATCCTGTGTAGTGTCCCAAGCCTTCCCACCTAGTCTCATACAATCTACAAATGCTAATAGTTAGTCTCTCTAATCTACTCCTATTTATCATTTTATAAGGATAACTTGCCAAGTAAACCCTAACATTCCACTGTCCTATCTTGACATGATGTCGGCGGATTATATTTTGCTTCTCTTCATCTTTTTTTATTATTCTGAGCAATAAATCCTTTTATGGCGGTGATGATGATGAGCCAAAAATAAAGTTCTTGATACTTAGCCTGTCTCTGACTGTTTGTACAGCGGACATGTTTATCCTGGACAATGTTCCTCCTGTATGGCATTCTTAGTTTTATACTCATTAGTTCTTTGAGGGATAATAGAGGGACTAAGCATCCAAATCTCTGGTCAGTCCTGGAGTTAACTTAATATTGTGCTAGACTAAGCCCAGCATACACCCCATCATAGAAAGTGATGGATTTAAAATCCATGCTGCAGCCCATAGTTCCTGCACCATGATTGGGGTTGTGATCTCTCTTTGTCTGGAACCTCATCTTTGACCTTTCCATCATGAGTGACCCAGCTAGGAGCATAGCTCCAGATGGTATCGCTCTCAGGCACATACGAATATTAAAGCTTCTCCACCATGGCAAGGTAGCAATCCTAGGAGAAAGTTAAACCATTCATTATTTAGTTCTATTATCTGGTCCTATTTTGTTTAGGCTAATCATTTTCTCAAAGAGAGACTTAGAAACATACAATAACTCTGAGTTTGAGTTATACGTAAGTCTTACATGATTCACACTCTAATTCAAAATGTTATGCACTTAGATCATTAATGAACAAGAAGATCAAATTTAGGGTTGACAATTAGTATAGTTTACACTCCTTACGTATGAGTAATGATTGACTACTGCGGTGGGGTGGAGACCTGGAAAATTTCTCTGTGGATTTAGCATGTTCCTTCGTGTATGTGAAGGTTTTCTCCTTGTGCTCTAGTTTCTTTCCATTTACATTTACATTTGCAGTATTTAGCAGACTCCCTTGTCCAGAGCCACTTACAAAAGTGCTTTAAGACAATATCAGTAAACACAATATATTCTGAATAATTAGGAAGCCAACAAGAACATCCTCAAGAAACTGTTGTGGAATTGTGCATGTCGGATTTTTTATTCTTCTTCTTTTGTTTGAAATATAACGGGCACGTCAATGTAAGAGGAAAGTCCAGAGACAAGGTAGAGAAGGTTTCAGGTTTTGGAAGGGATGATAAGAGTCTGGGAAGCTATAGAGAAGGGGAAACCATGTGAAGTTTAGGCAGGGTAGGAGAGGGAGGCAAAATGGTAGTGTTAGTTTGGGGAGGGAGAGGAATCGTACCAAGTGATGATCAGAAGTGTAACCAGGATATTGGAAGCTGCAGAAGGTTGCGTGAAGACAATGTCTAGGACATTTCCTGCCTTGTGTGTTGAAGACGTTTTGTTTGCCGATAGAGAGAAGGAGTCTAGAAGAGAAGAGACGCAAGAAGAGCAGAGCTTGTCGCCAGGGAGGTTGAAGTCACCCAGAACTGTGAGAAGGGTGTTGTCAGCAGGCAGAAGGCTTAGGAGTGAGTCCAGTTCTTCTAGGAACTCGCCTGGAGGACCTGGAGGGCGATAAATAACAACAATGAGATGATTAAAAGGGGAGGTAATAGCAACTGCATGAAAATGAGACAATGCAAGAGGTGTGTAGCACCATTTCTTTCACAGCAACAAACCTGTGCCGCCTCCCCTGCCAGTTTCTCGTGGACTATGAAAAAATAGGCAGATGATAGAGCAGCCAACATAGATGAGTTCTGGGGAGATATCCAGGTCTCGGTCAGTGCCAGGAAGTCCATGGAGTGATATGAGGCCAAGGCTGTAATAAAATCAGCCTTGTTCATGGTAGATTGGCAGTTCCATAATCCACCTACCACTGCAGAGATGGGTAGATAAGGTTGCTGGCAGTATGTCTTCTGGAAGCAGAGAAGTTGGCTCGTGGTCTTTTCGAGATGACAACAGAGATGCATTGTAGACACATGGTTAAACGATAGACTAGTTTTATAGCTTTCAATATATATATGCTAGCCCCGCCCACAATTCACACGTTAAGGTAGACTGAAACTAATTTTGATTATTCACCAGAGATTCACAAATGGTAACAGTGGAAAAACAAACAAACAAAAGCTACAATAACATCAACAGAATCACAAAGATAACAAGAAAACAACAAGATAACAACAAGATAACAATCCCGTATTCCAAATACATTCTAGGTTAATTGATGTTTCTAAAGTGTACCTTAGTGTGTGTGTGCTCTAAGATGGATTGGCACCCTGTCTAGGGTTGTTCCTGCCCTGCGTCCAAAATTGCCAGCTTGGAACCGGCGGTTTTGTTACCCCTTGTGGTTTAAGCGGAAGAAAATAAATAAATGAACGATAAATTAAAAGAAATAAACAACAAAATGTATGAGTTGATTTACAGTTCTGCATTGAAGCACATTTGTGTGTTTGCTTTCCATGGCAAAGAGGTTGGTTTAGGGTTAGGGTTAGTGTGTGGCATGCAAAAATATGCTATTATTAAAGAAGCTTCACAGAGCACTTATGAAGTTGGGTATACACATACTCCTTAAGCAAATGCTGGTTGCCAAGTAGGTGACCATGGTTAGAAATAAAATTAATTAAATTTAGTTTTTTGACAACTTCTACACAATGTAGTTAGAGAGTGAGCGTGTTCTCCAAGTAAACTAAATGATGAAAGAAAAAATGGAAGAGATTGAATTATTTACTCAATGTAGGAGGTAACTCCAGATAGCTGGGGGAATATTATCAGGAGGAAGAAAGACACTGCAATGTTTCAAGTACTGAACGATCATGTGACTGACAAATCTTGACTCTTTTTTCAGTAAGGTCATGGGCTGTTGCACTTAACTGTACACCGATTTAGATACCAGTAAGACTCTGTCATGATCTGCTCAGAGATATCTGTTCAGAGATAGAGTGTAAATCAGCTCTTAAATTAATCTAAAGTAACCAAAGCTTAATTGCCTCATTTAGACATATGGATGCATCCTTCACAGAAGCTATGTTAAAAAAGGAAATTAATTGTATAAATGCTTTATTAAAATATTTGTATCACACAGATCAATGGAATCAACGTGGAGAAATGCACCCATGAAGAAGTTGTAAGTATTTACTCAGAAACTATGTTGTTACTGCTGTCTGTGGTGTTGAAATAACAATAACAGTGGTGTCTAACGAAACTTATTACTACATATTCAAATATATGCTACGTTATAGTGCAACGTCTTCACGGAAACTAAAATATCCTTTTCTGTCTCTTCTATCTCTCTTTCTCTATTTGTCTCTCTATTTCTGTTTTTCACTCCAAACATCTGGTCTCTTCTTGCAGGAAATCCAGACACATGATTAATGATCTTACTCTCCACAAGCTAACAAAGCCAAACTGTTTCAGCTCTAGCATTCTCTTTGTGACAGATTGACCACTGATATTTGAGGGATTGAATTCATATTGTAAGCTGCGACTATGTTAGGCTTGGGGGAATACATGATTGCCACAATAAAGATGGTCTTGTGTTGTAAATAAATTACTTGTCACTCAGATGTACCAACAGAAGTCAGAGTTATAAATGGTGGCTTTGTTATACTGTGGGGACGCTGTGCTGTCATGGTTAGAGTCACTACAGTTTGAATACAAGTTAATATGGTTAATCAATTTTATAGCGAGGAATACCTTTCCATCCTGATGTGGAAACATTTGTATTATTCAACAACTTACTTTACTTCTATTTTGGATTTACATTCATTCACAGTCCATTATCTTTTTGGAAGAACTGTGTCATAACTCCAGTAGTTCCAGAGTCTTCCTGAAAAACATTAAACTCTAGGCTGGTACTGGAGGCTTATGTTGGCTTAAGTTGCTACTAAGGCATGTTATGTTGAATTATTCTCACTGTATCTACACTTTATGCCTTAAAGAATATAGACACTGAATAAATCCACCCTCCAAACTTTTGCCACAATATTGGAAGTCTAGAATATCTTTGTTTGCCATAGCTATAAGATTTATCTTCAATGCACAGGGTCCTAAACCTATTTTAGCATGACAATGCTATGTCTAGAAAGCAATGTTTATAAAGGTATAGTTTGCCATGGTTGTTGTGGATAAATAAGTATCTTTCACAGAACCCTCACCTTAACAGAACTGAACACCTTTGGGGTGAGTTAAAAGGCTGAGCATGTACCAGGTTTCCTCACTGAAAGGAAAGGTTATATCTGACTCTGGATAGTTAAAATCACATAATAGTGTGACAGGTTGGTTCCCTAATACTCATCAAAAAGAAAAAACAGAGCTTCCTTAGTCCGTAATTCTTAACTATTCATCAATGAAAAATGAAGGATGGTTAAGATCAGTTTTAGTATGTAGGTTTTTTTAATAGTTTTTAATAAATATAGGCAAACTGACTTTCATTTTATATATTTTTTCAATCCAAAAAATACATAAACACATTAATACAAAGCAACATGCAGAGTCTTAAATAGTGTTAATAAGTAAGTGCAATGTCAATGATATAGATTAATTCCAAGTCAATAGCCGAAGTAAAAATGCTGGCAATTCCATAAATCTTAACAAAGGCAGATAGCCCATAGTAAAAAGCCTGAAGACAGCAGAAACACATCTTGTAGAAAGTAGAACTAAGAATAACAAGCTATTAAGCAATGTAGGAAGCAGGTAGCCAACAAGAATTACAAGATTCATGGCCTAGAATGGCAGTTTAGCTGCTTGAGATTTTGAAAAGATTTATAAAACAAACTAGACACAGGTGCTGATTCTGACAAAAGCACATGGACTTGGAAAATCAGAAAGGAGAACAGGTTGATAAAGTACCCAGGAAGTGGCATCATGATTTCAACATACTGTAATTGTAACCGGTTAATATCAGAGATTGCATTATTAACAGACAAAGACAGCTTATTACAGAACAGATTGGTGAAGGCAACACAAAAAATGAAGGCAACACAAAAATAACCCCTTTAGTGTAATAAATGCTACAATTTGAATGCTAGTAAATCCAAAACCTAAAAGCAGACTAATGTTCAATTATCAGTCAGTAATAACACCCATTTTTTAATAAGCAAGCACGAAGACCCAAAGATAGTTTCAAAGGGGTTTCAGGTAAAGCCCCGAAAGGGATTTATTAATAAATGATAATGTATGGACAAAGGCCTGAAGGATGAAAATGAAAGTAACAGAGCATCACTGACCACTCTGCGGGATCATCACTTAAGTGAAAACTAAGCATAAACCTGTTTAAATATTTGTTTATTGAAAACACAGCTTAGACTCTAATATTCTCTAAAACAGTTCAGAATTGTATGGAGTTTAGATCCATACAAAAGAGCCCTTCAACTAGGTTGGTAGTGATCTCAGGACTTAACGTTAAGGCTGCATTCAACTGTGTATAGTGGTCTGGAGCTTTTTGCATGTACTTGTTTCATGAGTGTATGGATAGCATGGTGGAGATTTTAGCAGGTATGGGGACATTAAGGATATAATAGGTTAGGAAATTGAGCTCGGTGGGGAGTAGATTTGAGTCTCCAAAAGGTGTTGTGGTGTATTTCAGAGAAACACAGACGATGGGAGATACCTGCCTGATGACTCCAGTGAAAAGCACATAAGTTTGCATTAAAGCTGGTCTCTATATGAAACCCAATTTTTAGGTTTTTAACCATGTTGGCAACCGACCAATAGTGGTTTTTAAGTTCACCTCATAAAACAATAATGCTAGGCGAAAATGCTTCCTGTTGACATAGGCCACAGATGGGCAGTCAGGTTAGTATTTGCATCTCAGTTGAAATAAGTGTGTACATGGACGTCTTTCCGAATAAGGATCGGCATAAACCACCCTTCTCGTATGGAATACAATTTCATTCCGATTGAGCTTAATCGAATCAGAATCTTTCGAATGACATGTTTATATGACGCATTTTTATTTAAATCTGCCCTTTATTTCTAATATTTGTGTCCATGTAAACATAGTCAGTGTTATTTTATAGTCAGTGTGATGTGGTCTAAGCCCTTTGTAGAAATGCTTGACATACTACTTCTTATAAGCTGTATACTAAATAAATGTTTATGATTTTGATCAAAGACTTTTACAAGATTCTCCAATGAAAAAAATGCCATCTTCTGAAATGCATAGAGTTGTTTAGATAAAAGTAAGTAGCGTGAATTACTCAAACACAAGCCTTTCCAATATTTGGACAGTTATTTTAATTTATTTACAAAGTGAATGATTCAACATGAGGCTTCAAGAGACTTCAGGGTTTATTACTTATCACAGCATCATTTAACTGGCTTCTCATATCACTCGAAAGCTTATTAGAGGATACAGAAGTGTAATTATTCAAAGAAGTCGTACTGAAATTCGTCCTTAGCTTGCATTTTGATTTTAAAAAGTGAATTAAGTTAAAGGTTGAAGTCCTAGAAAGCCAGACAACTTTTAACTTTTTGTCATGTTGACAGTCCTGCAGTGTTAAGAGGATATTCTTCTCTATATCCGCCTCCCACAGCGCCCTCACTCCCTCTCTTCTCTCCTTGTCTCTCACTTTCCTTTGTTTCCTGGGCAGGTTCATCTCTTGCGAACTGCTGGAGATGAAGTTACAATCTATGTGAGGTACCTCAGGGAGGCACCAGCCTTTTTAAAACTCCCATTAGGTGAGTTCGCACTGTGCCCCTTCTCTAGCATTCACATGCTCTGCAGGGGGTTACAACAGCTCTAAGCTGCTGTAGATCCAAAACCCCTTACAGAAAATGTAGTACTTCTTCAGGACTTGGTTGCCACATTAAACTGCGTTCATCCACATTATCTGCTAATGTGGTTTTTTAAAATATTTCACAGCTGATAAAATGATAAAATACAAGAATGTCTTTACTGCAGATGCAATAGAGAAAACCGGTTCATTTGTTTAGATTTACTAATTCTGTTGCTAGTTTTATTAATCACAACTGATTACATGCATGCAAGCAGTGTGGTTATATGTTAAATCGTCTTGACTCTTTTTCTTCCAGGCTCTCCAGGACCATCCAGTGGTCAGAGTAGCAGAGCATCCTCACCACTTTTTGACAGTGGTTTACATTTAAATGGGAATTTAAGCAACACAGTAAGTGTATCTGCATACAGTATTCTGTCATTGTGCACTATAAAAACAATACTATTTAAAATGATAAAAACTATATAAGTATGAAGGTCTGGTTGTAAATATGTATGAATGATGCATTCGACCCTGATTTTTATTTCTTTCAATTACACATCAAAAGTATTAAAAAATCATGTAGTATGTGTTTTTTATACATATTTACAACCAGATATTCATATTTCTACATGAATTGAAATGAGAGTTGACTAGTTTGTCTAATTTTACTTTACCTATTTACATAGGTGTATTTTAGTCTTATATTCTTATGTTATCTACAATATAGACTGACTAGCTGTTTATTGTGGTGACGGTGGATTTTAATAATCTACCACTATAATAACAAACTAAGCAGCCAATGTGAAAGTCATTGATCTTGTCATTTTGTAGTTTTCACTTTAAATTGTTAAATAACATTGATATGTTAAATTGGTTATTTTTGCATTATGGTCAAATATATATTATATTTATATAAAACTAATTAAAATGTTGTTTGATATTGAAAAGGAACTACTAATCTATACGTTTATTGATGATCTCTATATTGAATCAAATGCTTGACATGATAAAATATCAGATTAGTTTTTGAGATTAAAGTATAAGGAAATTACATATTACATGATTAGAGCAATTCTTTGAGCAATTCTGTTTATAGTATATTAAATAAAAGTCTTTGTGAATAGTTTATTTTATACTTATATATATTTACATGTTGTAATATTTTGTGTTGAGAGGGATTTTACCATTAATATAAGTCAAGTGATCTTTATTTTATTTCATCCACATGCAGTGTAAACTATAAATGTACCACTCGGTATATAAGAATGAGCTATACAAAATAATAATAAGGCTGGTTACTATGGCTATGTAAGTCTAAATTATTGGGTTATAAAAATAATAATCTTTTGTTGCATTATATGATAATATAAACATATGATATTTAGAGCTAAAAAGAATTTCCTTTTGGGAAAATACTAAGTGTTAAATTATTTGAAAGCTTACCCTATACAAAGGAGGATTAAAATGAGACTTTTGTTGGTTTAAAATCATGTAATAATGCTAGTGTAAATGTAACGGTCTCTAACTCGCTTTTGGATTTTTGGTTTCTGAAAAATCTCTTTTGCATAGTTAAGTGTGGATTAATTAGTTAAGTGTGGATTAATTAGTTAAGTGTGGATTAATTGTGGAAGGGTGGCTTAAATTTATACTTATATATACAGATTTACATATATTACAATTACACTAATGCCTGTTTCTTTTTAGTTACACAGAATTCTTTATTTTTATTTATTTAAAATTGTTTATATTATACTAATTAGAAAATATTAGATTGTATATTATATAAACTGATTATAAACCTCCGTGAACAGCTACCTTATTAGGATGGAGGAGTTTGAGTATGGAATGATCCTGGGGCTATGTTAATGCCCTTGGTAGGGTCTCCCAAGGCAAACAAGTCCTAGGTATTGGGTCAGAGTAAGAGGAGTTCTACAGCCCCTTATATTAAGTAAAATAACAAAGGAGTTCACGCCGCCCAGATTGGCGTCAACAACCCTGTATCCAGGCTTGGGGTTTGTAGGTTTAGGCAGGCACAGAAATGAAGAAATGACATGGGCCTGCCTTCCCATAAGATTGGGTGGTGGTCGTGGGCAGGGGACCCAAAGACCTAATCCCTAGATGATGACTCAGGCTTTGTGTACATTAAATGGGGAAAGAGCCTGAGGTGATGAGGGAGGTTGAATGGTACTGAAGAGAGAGGCTGGACTCTCTTTTATTCTGGACTTGCCCAAGGTAAGTGGTGGTGAGCTGGAATGGGCTTGTCATAGCTATCCAGCTTAGCCGCCATGTATTGGAGTTCTCCCCCTGCAAGAGGGTCATATTCCTGCCCCTCCAGGTCAGGCATGGATATCTCACCATTGTTTTGGCTTAGGGGCCAAACAGCAGTACAGAGTACCCCTTCTTCGTAGAGGCTCTGGGAGAGGTACTGGAGGGTGCATCAACTAGGGACTCCATCATTCTTCTGTGATTTGAAGGAATCCTGATCTGAACCCGAGTCATGTTTTGTTACTGAACTTTTGTGCTGTCACAGTTTAAGCTGAGTTGACCACTGATCACTACCTGGTGTTAAGTTTGATCTGCTAGCATAGGAGGAAGCTGGAGGGGCTAAGCAGTCCCAAATGTACTGTGAGGATCCACTGGGAACGTCTGGCAGAACCCACTGTCAGTAAGATCTTTAAAAATCACCTTTGGGAAAGCTTTTACCAGCTCCCGAGGGAGGCTAGGGACATTGAGTCAGAATAGACCATGTTCTCCACCTCAATTTTGATGCAGTTGTAAGATCTCTGGTGCCTGTCATGGTGGCAATCCCTGAACCCGGTGGTTGTCACTGAAAGAAAGGGATTTCATTACTCAAGCTGAAGTCACTGAGGTAGTTGGGAAGCTCCTCAGTGGCAAGGCATCAGGAGTGGATGAAATCTGTCATGAGTACCTCAAGTCTCCACGTACTGTAGGGCTGTTTTAGCTGACATGCCTCTGCAGCTTCGCGTGGCAGTTGGGTACAGTGCCTCTGGATAGGCAGGTGGTCCTTCTTTTCGGGAAGGGGGACTGGAGCAGGTGTTACAATTATTGGGACTCATCAGACTCATCTATGACAGGGTACTGGAGTGGAGACTTCGGCCGAGAGGTAAACACGTAATGCAGTATGGACTGTGTGTGCCCTGTGTGTGCTCTGGTCATTATTTACCTTACAAATGTCATAGTCCTATGTCACACAGAACAGCAGGTGCTCATAAATAATTATATTCATCTGAAAGTGACATATATAGTATTTGTCTGTTTTATCAGAAATTGTGAAAGAAAAAAGCACATATGATGTAAAGTTACAGAATTATTTAGAGGTTGGACACATTTAGGGTTGTATAAGTTATCTTTGTAAAGCGTCCTTGGATATCTTGAAACGTGCTATATAAGTTGAATGTATTATTATTATTATTATTATTATTATTATTATTATTATTATTATTATTATTATTATTATTATGGGGCAGCAAGGTGACACAGTGGATACTCCTGTGGCCTCACGACACGAAGATCTGTGTTTGAGCTCCGGGTGGGGCGACTCTGTAAATTTCTGTGTGGAGTTTTCATGTTCTCCCCATGTTTGCATGGGTTTTCTCTGGGTACTCCGGTTTTCTCCTGCATTCCAAAGACATGCATGATAGGTTCATTGGTGCATCTAAATTGCCCGTTAGTGTGTGCACATGTGTGTTATTGAGTTTGTGGGTGTGTGTGTGTGTGTGTGCCCTATGATGGATTCACTATTTAAAAAATAGAATGCACCATGGGGCTGAAGAGTGGCCCAGTGGGTAGTGCTGTCACCTCCGAGCAAGAAGGACCTAGGTTCTATCGCGTAGTGGGGACACTCTGGAAATATCTGTGCGGAGTTTGCATGTTCTTTCCGTGTTGTTGCGGTTTTTCTCCGGGTACTCCAGTTTCCTCCCACATTCCTAAGACGTGCATGTTAGGTTAATAGTTGTCTCCGCTTAGTGTGTGAATGTGTTTGTGTTCCCTAAAATGGATTGGCACCCTGTCTAGGGTTGCTCCTGCCCTAGCGACCAGAGCAAGGTGAATAATGTTTTATTTACTTTTTTCTAGAAGACAATAAAAAAATGAACAGATGTTTTCAGTAATGTGTCCTCACCACAGCTGTAATTTAGGCCACTAGAGCTACCAGAGCTTCCTGGAAAGCATGTGGGGCAGGAACAAGCCCTAAACGGGGTGCCCTCACAGGCACTCATAGCAATATGGTCACCTTAGAGACACAAGTTAGCCTAAGGCTTGTCTTTGGAATGTGGTAGGTGGAGAAAAACCATACAGACATGCGGAGACCATGCACACCGAACGCACCGGGATTCAAACCCAGGAGCTTCTAAAGTAGCAGTGCTACTACCCACAGGTCCACCCTTTTGTTGGATAATAAAAGAAAGGAATTTGTCTTTATCACAACTGGGTCAGTAAGCTTCCCTGGCAAAAGTTAGGAGTGTTAGTAACCTGGGATCAAATGACACGAAATTGGGATGCTCAGTCAGTCTGTTTACCGTATTCCATCGAGTAGAAAGTGATTACGGTGTATGACGTTAGACCAATAATTACATCATTAATGAATTAATTACATCAGCTGCGTCCCATCACTTCCAGTCATGGATGATCTGTAACCAGAGACTTCAGAGTGGACACAGAGGCGATTAATGACCGCGTTGGGAAAAAAAAACCCGTTCCTACTTTGGAGTAAGAAGGAACTCCGACCGGGAGGAGAAACGGAGGAGTTCCCGGTAAACGCTGCTCTCGGGTAACGAGCTGAGAAACAAAAGCGTTTCATGCGGGAAAAGTAAAAGATGCAACGCTGCCACTTTGGTTCTGATGAATTTCCCACGTGTGTGCGGTGCGGTGCGGTGCGTGCGTGCGTGCGTGCGGAGGACAGAGTATATAATAACGCACCGCGCGTGGACGCAGCACACTCGGACCCAGGCGCGCGCTGACCAGCAAACAAAGTCGATTGAACTCAGACACGCCGAGCTGGAGGAAAAGTCTTGGGATAATATTGTTCTCACTCCGAGATTAAACCACAGGACCAACACGGGTAAGATGTCTTTGCTTGGAAATGCATGACGCGTGAATGACTGATGCACGAGGGGACAAAATGAAATAGTCAGCTATTTAGGAAGCCCAACAAGCAGCTATTCGAATACTGAGATAACTCAA
>JAOUQT010000002.1:13167235-13180420 GCA_025769995.1 Xyliphius kryptos | reverse complement strand
TCTGTCTGTCTGTCTGTCTGTCTGTGTGTGTGTGTGTGTGTGTGTGTGTGTGTGTGTGTGTGTGTGTGTGTGTGTGTACACTGTATATGTGCAATTTAGATATAGACAATTTACAGTAATTCACCTTGAATCCATGATTTTTTGACAGTGGGAGGAAATGGGAGAACCCTGAGAAAACCCACCGAATCAATCAACATCTCACTTTGTAAATGAAACTATATTTATGCACTAGAGCAAAGTTTAAGCTTATGGCATCTAAAGCAAGGTTTCCAGAATAAATGCATTTTTATCTGCATCTTCATTAAATCATGAAATTATGACAGTTTGTAAAGATTGGATTAACTTTATTAAATGCAATGTCTACCCCAGTGGTGCAGTTTCCCAGAAATAATCATCCAAACATTATTTACGAGTGAGCCTCATACCACAAAACCTGCTGTTGGAGTGATTAAAGTAGAAATTACATTTCTAAGCATATTACACCATAAATACGTATCCTCTCGACCAAAAAAATTGTGTTAGCCTTCTGACTATTTGCAGCTATTTTAATATATTACATGCTGTTCATCCTCATATCGAACACATATACATGTTTTTTCAATTATATTACTTTTTCATGTAGACTTTTTAAAAATCGGGGGATACCTGATATAAAATCAGTATTTAGTGAGATTACTCATGACTGCACACTGTGTTTTTCTTTAGGCTCTCCAGGACCATCCAGTGATCAGAGTAGCAGAGCATCTTCACCACTCTTTGACAGTGGCTTACATTTAAATGGGAACATCAGCAACACAGTAAGTACATCTCCGTATACCGGAGTATTTCCCAAAGCGCTGTGCCTGTCAGTCCTATACTAATTAATCTTATTCACTGCAGTTGTGCTTCAGCAGAATGACAGTTCCTAAATGAAGCATTCAGACTGCAGTTGACTTAGTCTAAATTATGTCTGGCCTGATTAGTCAATAAGAATTATCACCCGTGCCATTTGGGTGTGTTTTCTATTTATAACCACGAGACCTCTTGGCTTTTTGTGAACAGGAGTGAAAATTGTGCATTGTTTTAAGATGCCATTCTAGCAGGTATATCATTTCCAAGGCTTAAAGGTGTGAATGGGATTTCATTGGCTTGCTGAGGTGGGAAACGAAGTAACACACATATAGCCCCACAGAGGACCACAATCTAAAGCTGTGGAATTAAGACTGTGGAACAGGTTCCCCTTGGTGGAGCTGGGGATCCGTTTTATGAGATGATGTGCAGAATCTTTTTAGAAAATGTACTTTATATTAGATTGGCAGTTTTATTATGTGAAAGAAACTAGAAACTTCCTAATATTTTAATATGATATAAAAATGATTGAAATTCTGTGCATGGATACTTTAAACTATAGAGCATTGTGTGAATTTTTATCAGATACGGCTATGTGTCTATAGATATTGACAGACCCACACAAAGCCCATAGTGCCCATGATCTCTGACCAGCAAACCCCTTTGGGATTACCTGCTGTAGCATTTTCACAGATACACTACAAAATATTAGCATCTCTTAACAAAGAATGAAAGCTGTTAGCTTTAAAATGCAATGCTATACATTTTTTAGGCGTAATGTGTAAGCGTTTCACTATTTTTGTCCAAATAATACACATTAATATATTTTAATCACCATTTTATTGTATTGTGTTTTGGACTTAGGGCGTTAGGTGTTATTTAGGTCATGACTTAAAGACATTCATTCATTTATCTTCCGCTTCATCGTCTACTAGGTTCGCGATGGGGTTCCACATGCCCACATGCCCATCAAGGAAAGAACATTTCGGGCACTGGGCAGCTACACCCAGGACAGGGTGCCAATCTATCGCTGGACACACACACTCGCACAGCCACACACAAATACACACTACAGTATAAGGGGGAATTTAGGGCATTCAGTTTAACCTGAATCCATATTTTTAAAACCCATCCGGACACGGGGAGAACATGGAAACTCCACTCAGATCGGGATCCAAACCATTAATCCCCAGCCCTTAGAGGCAAACATGCTAAACTCTAAGCCACCATACTGCACCAAAAGACATCATGTGTTAATAAAATGAATTCAGCAAAGTGTAATAAATGACCAGGTCACTCATCAATAAATTTTACTTCCCATAGAGTAAATACAGTTTTTATTTACAATTACAAGATGCTCATACTCTAACAGAAGCTTTCAGAAAATTTTTAAAAAAGATTTTGAGTTAACTGGTTTATGGTCAATACAAACTCACAGGCAAATGTCTTTTACTGTACCAAATTAGATCACCATGATGCAAAGTACATCTTGTAAATACAGTCAGACAAGTGTCCTCTCGGATATAAAAAAACAGCCGATCATGGAGGTTGTCATACTTCCTCATGGGCAGGGCAGAGAAAAGACATTGCCTATTAGACAGCTTACGACCAAACGCAGAGTGCTGTGTTAAGGTCAGCGTAGCTATAATGTCTATACACTGAAGATATTAAATAACAATGCATGTTTGGTTTAAAATATAATGCTAGTTAACTGGTCTTAAACATGCAATATTAAAAAAGAGCCATCAGGCTATTTAACTCTACCTATTTACTCTATTCTGCTTGTAGTATGACAAATATGGGACTTGGCCTTTTTGGCACCAAACGACACTTTGCACACTATGAGACACTTCAATTTTGAACACTGCCGGCACTTTACATACAAATGTATATACTCATTACTAATTTGCACACTAAACATTAGCAATTAATTCAAATTGTTTATTACTTTAGGCTTCATTGAATTAAATGGTCCTCAATTGTACAATGCTTTTACTATTATTACTATTTGTATTATACTCTTAATATCGAACTATTAAAGTAAAAAGTGGCTATGCAAGAAATAGTCTTATAGTATTCTTATATTGCACACTGTATATCAGCTCTGTGATACATCAAGAATTGAGTTTATGGATGCCAACAAAATCATTACATCCTAATGAGGAATGATTTATTGAAAACCATTTTGCCAATTTTCATTAGGAGTAGAAAGAGCATCCCCGATGTTCTTTTCGGCAGGACGAAGGGTTTTATCCATATTGGCTTGTTAGTGAGTTTTAATCATTTACTACCATCTTAAAAGACATGGGTGTCCTCCAAGAACAGATGGGAGTGTCTAATGATGCCATCCTGTTGATGAAACCTGCATGACAAGCAAATAAGAATGAAAGGAGAAAACAGTGCAATGCTTGTTTCAGTTTTTCAGGAAAGACATTTGCTGAACATATAGGGTACTTTATTATTAAACAGTCATTGTATTCAGATAGCTGACGAGCCGAGTAAATAGACAATAAAGGATTCCTTCTATCGACACATTCTTCCTTTGTCACTCTTGTTTTCTCTATTTGTGTGTCTCTCTTTGAGGCAGGGGTGTATAAACAGTGTTTGTGTAGTTGCTGAGTCAACAAGATGTGTACCTCCTTGTTTTCTCTAAATGAGAGCTTTTAAATCCTCTTTTACACTTGGCACTTTTTTCCCTGCAGGTGATTAGAATTCGCATAGCTTGTCATTCCCTCTGTGCTCCTCCGACATTGACTTGATTGACAGTGTTTTGCTTTCATAGCACCCGGGGATGAGCACTGATTCATTAACATGCCTTCAAATAATTAGTGTTGCATCTCTCATTGCCACAAAAATATCTCGAGGTACAGCAGGCAGATTAATATGAAGGACAACAATGTCACTTGTCCTGGCATTTGGTCCTTGCTTGAGAGCAGACATGCTGTCACCATAATCCATCTTGACATGCTGACGATATTTTATTCCTTGTCATCTCGGACTTTTTCTAGCAGAGCGCGACATGAAAGTCAAATCAAGTTTAATTATCCAGCTTTGGTGTGCATAAACAGTGTATCTTGCCTGAAAATACCAAGCTACGTATAAATTTAGCTGTTAAAATAGTGTCATCTCATCATGGGCACATATATTTATATATATATATATATATATATATATATATATATATATATGCACTGCCTTACAGCATCAGCCCGCATGTTCCCTTCCACTCTACCCACTTGCCTACCACAATACGGCATGCGCCCCGCGTCTTTCTCTTTATCTACCCATGCACCAATTGCTATGAAGATTAAACATACCAAGTGCCTTATATTATTTATTTATTCATTGATTATCTTCCACTTAATCCCCAACAAAGTTCCCTTGAAAGTCCATGGGTGTTCCCAATGCCCATCCAGGAGAGAACATCATGGGCGCTGGCCAGATACACCCAGGACAGGGCACCACTCTAACGCTGGCCTTATGTTATAAATACATACTTTTTATTTTTATATATATATATATATATATATATATATATTCACACACACACATCGCAGTCTTTTCTTTTTATTAGCCAGTGTGAGGTTGTTTTTTTTTTGTTTTTTTTTTGCCAATCTTGCCATGAATTTCAGCATCCTGAAGTTGAATTTAGTGCTCTGAATTGCCCCACATAGTGTGTATTTGTTTGTATGGCTGTGTGTGAGTGTGCCAAGCGATAGTTTGGCACTCTGTCCTGGGCGTATCTGCCCAGCGCCCGAGACGTTCTCCCTTGGATGGGCATAGGGAAACCCCACTGCGACCCTAGTAGAGGTTTAAGCAGAACATAATGAATGAATGAATGAATTGGGCAGGTGCATACATTTGGGATAACTTTAGCACTATTTATTGTAACACAAAATAATGTTTTAAGCTCATTGACCCTTGACCTACAAACACAGGTGAATTCAGTTATGATAAAGGGTTAAGGTGAAAAATTGCAAGTTTTCTCCTCTTTGTTTTTCTCCTCTCATGGAAGGAAGTTTTTCTCCTCTCATAGGAGCCTTAAAACAACTCTCAAATGACCTGAAAACAGAGATTGTGCAATATCATGGTTTAGGAAAAGGATACAAAAAGCGATCAGCTGTCGGTTTCCACTGTGAGCAACATAATGAGGAAATGGAAGACCAAAGGCGCAGCTTAAGTTAAGGCCTGCAATGGTAGGCCAAAATGTCAGATAGACTCTACACGACCATAAACACTGCTTAAAATCTAATAAGGCATTTATTCAGAGGAACAAGTACAACGATCTGGAATGGCCAGATCAGTCCCCAGACCTAAATATTATCGCAAATCTGTGGTGTGATTTAAAGCGGGCTGTCCATGCTCGTAAACCATCGAACTTGACTGAACTGGAGAGGTTTTGTGAAGAATAATGGTCCAAAATACCTTTAATCAGAATCCAGACTCTCATTAGAAGCTATGAAAATTATTTAGAGGCTGTTATTTCTGAACAATGAGGTTCTACGAAAAATGTAACCTGCCTAATTGTGCACACTTTTCTGTAAATATTATAAACTTAATTTAACTTCTAAAATATCACTGTGTTCGTCTGCAATATGTATTATTTACCTAAAATTGCTTGTCTGAACAACCAATGATTTGTAAAGGAAGATCATAAAAATAACAGGTGTGCCCAAATTTTGCTTATCACTGTATATATAGGGCACCAATCCATTGCTTTGCAAACACTCATTCTCTCTCTCTCTCTCTTGCTCTCTCGCTCTCTCTCTCTCGCACACACACACACACACACTCAAACACACACTATATAGGGGCAGTTTCACACACCCAATTCACCTTTTATTCATGTTTTTGGATGACTGTTCCCCAAAGCAAAACAGACACAGTACAAAGCCTTCCACTCTGTAATTAGGATGTCATAAAAGACTCTGTAGGTGTATTGTGTAGGGTGTCTCAGCATTATTATCCATTTTCTTATTCCTAAACCTAGGAGATGTGAGAAGTGAGCCGTGCTGCTGCATGCTGAGGATTTCTATAGCAGTTCTGTGTGTAACTTGATGTCTTAGCCACAACTTTCTTGGGATTTTACTTTAAATGAACACAGAGGTCTTATAGGTAAATTTAAACTAATGCATCTACTCTGATACTATCGGACCAATTCTAGATCGTGCTGCAAAAACTAAGGCCTGGGTGTAAACGTAACAGTATTGGACACCATGAGGAGATCAAACTGTCTATAGTTATAGAAAATTCATACTTCTGTATATAGTCTGACCTTATGGTGATTTCTGCTAAGCTTGAGAAGAAACATGTGAGATTGGTATTTGCTTAGAAGAAACACCTGAGAGTCATGAGACTTAAGGCAAGTCTCCTTTTTCATTTCATTGATTTTGTTGTTGTCTGTGTGGAATTGTTGGGATTTTCTGATTTTCATTTTTATTAGTTATTTCCTCATAGAGACTTTCTTACAGTCATACATATAAAATGTCATGTCATGATACAGAACATAATAATTGTACAGATACATTTCTACAGTTACATAGTTTACACATTTTCCCAATAAAAGTAAGCCCATCATAGCCCCATTAATAACACAATGTATTGGATTTATGTTATAAATCAAGTGAATTACAATCTAAGTATTCACACAAAGGTCATATTGCTGGGGATTGATCGGATACGTATCATATTTCAATGCCTATTAATTAAAGTGACCATGACTGAAACAGAAAATGGCAGATTCACTGCAATGTTTGCTAGTAGGTTTGTTATATAAGAGGAAAAGATTCGTTTTAGGAAACACCGCTGCCATGTGAAGTTAACCTTTTTTTGATTTATAGTCTGGAGCAGGGACAACACTAGCCACTTTACTTTTTTACAAGGGAGGCTAAGGCTCTGTTTTTCCCCTAATGGTTAAAAAATAATCTTAGAATATCTCTTGGTCATTGTTTTTAGATGAAAAACACAAGGCCCCACAATAACTCTCTTAATTCTGTTATGACCTGACCTTCCATATTGATGGCTTCACAATCTCTCCACCTATCTCAATTGACACTCATCTTAAATTCCGATCGGGTCACTAAAACTGGCCGTTTCTGCGTCCTTATCCTTTCCCGACTTGACTATTGTAATAATTTGCTTCCTGGTCTCCCAACTTCCGCACTCGGGCCACATATGGCTGGTTCAAAACTCTTCAGCTTGACCTGTGTTTCAACAGCCCAAGTAAACTCCTGTCACTCCACTACTCTGTCCATTGGCTCTGTTCAGTACAGTTCACTGACTCTGGCCTACAGGACAATCTCTGGATCTGCACCCCCTTATTTTCAAACCATCTTTCCTAAATACATTTCAACTCCTTTACTGCGGTCACTTAAACTCACCGTGGTGTTAATTTTTACTTCATATCGTCCACTATATCCGGAAAGACTTTTTTTTTTTGCAATAAAAAAAGCAGTCAGATTGGATAGTGATCAGGTTTGAGTATCAGAATCAGAATCAGAATACTTTTATTATCAATTCCACGGCAGTGAGTATACTACAGTGTATCTGGTTTTTCCTTAACAACTGACTTCTCTCAGTTGTAAGTCACTTTGGATAAAATTATCTGCTAAATAACTAAATGTAAATGTAATGTTTAGCATAGCTCTACTGATATTAAAGCTATCCTTTAGCTTACAAAAGTGACAAAACCAAAGCTTTAAGACCAATAATGTCATTTCTTATATAATTAAAAAATGTTCTGCAGTTACAGAACCAACAATTTAAAATTAATAATCAAAAATGCCATACATTTGTGGAAAGAATATTTAACACAATAACTAACTAAAACGGGTGAGCAAGTAATAGAGAAGTAGAAAGCAATGCTGATTTACAAAATTAATTAGGCGGTATATTTCATTGCTAGCTACAATTTTAACCAATATGCTTTTTATGGCCTGTATTTTTCATGACCTTTGAAAAAAGATAGCGGAAAAACATCAACGTGCATATAATGTTTTTGCTCAGTGCACTGAAAAAAAAAAAAAAAAACCTTGATACTATTATTTGAGTTATATCTTTACTTTTTAACTGCTTAAAAGTAAATATAAGGGATATTTGTGTCCTGCATAATGATAACAATTATGAATAAGTTAGTTTAGCTAAAATAAAAAAATAAAAAAAAAAGAATAATAATAATAATAATAATAATAATAATAATGTATAAAAAAAAAACACAGAGTGAAAGAAAAACACTAGATTTGGTGTTTCCATTTATAAAATAGGTGTAACATGCATGTTTTTTCAAAATATTTGAATACATTGGAACTTAACTAGCAAAAATCTAAATTATAATCATTCCAAATGTAAATGACTGGACAACTAAACAAGCTCATATTCAACAAATAAAACAGATTTGATTTTCATTCATTCATTATCTTCCATCTAATCCTCGTCGTGGGGGGGTTCCACATGCCCATCCAGGCAAAGACATCTCAGGCGCTGGGCACCTTCCACTGGGCTAACCACTAAGCCATTGTGCCGCTCCCAGAGTTTTTCCAAATTCTTAGACCAGATTTTAGTCTATAAACAGTACTAAATAAAACGTAATTCTCAGTTATTTTATCATTTAAAACGGTCATTTTAAAATTGAACTTTAGCATCATATTAAAAAATACAGTATTATATTGATTATTCCAAATTGCTGTTGTGTGCTGATCAAAGCACAGTGAAATGATTGTCCTCCCCACACACGTTGTTTTTCTCTCCTGGTCTCATCCAGTGTCTCTTTTACCACTTCTCTCTAATTTATTCTATCTAGGCCCCGTCTTCACCCTCTTCACCTTCGGCTAATGAACCAAAGTATGAGAAGCGGTGGCTGGATGCTGTCTCGGTCTCCCTGACTATGGCTCGAGTCTCTAGACACAAAGCTGGAAGCGATAAATTAAGGTACGATAATCCGTTGTGATGCAGCTCTAGGCCCACTGTGAGGCACATCCAGGCTGGCTGTTGGTCTGCCGAGCATTTTTCACTTAAGTATGAGGGTGTTAAGTCCAATATCTATGCGGCAGCATGCGGTGTCTGAAAAGGTCATTGGTACAGATCTCTAATAGCGGCACACTGAGGTTTTTAGCAAATTAATCTAGCTTTAATGGACTACTAATGTCGGAATTGTGTCCACTTCCTTTGCAGCTCCTGTTGTAGTTCATGCAATGAAATATGCAGAAAGATTCCATAATATACAGTGTATCACAAAAGTGAGTACACCCCTCACATTTCTGCAGATATTGAAGTATATCTTTAAGACTGATAAAATGACACTTGAAAAGTAGATTGTAGGTTGTATGCGACTTGTATAACAGTGTAAATTTATTCTTTCCCTTAAAATGACTCAATATAGAGTGTGAGAGATGTACTACAAAATTGAACACACCTGCTATACACACACTCCCTATGCACATCAAAGACCTAGTAACACTAACAAGTCCTCAATTTGGACATAGTCTCTTAGGAGTGTTCTCACTTTTGTTACTGGTGGTTTAGATATTAATGGCTGTATATTGTGTTATTTAGAGGGAAGAATAAATTTACACAAGTTGCACACAGAATACCTTCATTTTTTCACTGTCATTTTGTCAGTGTTATGTGAGGATATACTTAAATATCTGCAGAAATGTAAGGGGTGTACTTTCTTTTGTAATGCACTGTAGTTGCTTTTATAACGTGGTATTTAAAAATTGGGACAGGTGCCTCGAGGGCCATATTCAGCATTAGACTTTGTTGTATTGTTCTGTATATACACAATAGCAGTGTTTTTTTGAAAAAGGGTCTTAAATTCTAATACTCATACTGTATTTTCATTGATTTCACTTACTGATCTTATACGTAATTTACCTTTAAAAACATTTTGATAAGTATTCATATTGTATTCATAATGCATCATTAGTGCATTTGTAAGGCTTTATAATGTATACATAATGCTTAATAATATGTATCATAAGCCTCTGTTATTGTACATACATGTTCATAGTCACAGTCATAAAATTATATTACAATATGACATAAGGCTTTATAACAAAGAATTGCGACTTTGGATTTGTTGGATTTTTAGACATTCTTACTCAATACATGATGATTTCACTTTACACAAATTAGTATACATTTTCGTTAGAAATTATGAGCACATAAAGTACTTTTCAGAGGGCATTTTATTAAACACAATCCTTCTAAAGCTTTGACACCGGTTTATACAATAAGTTATTATGCATTGTGCATTACATCGTATTATAACACTTTATAAGTGTGGTTATGAGCATTTACTGTATGTACATGAACAAAGGCTGATGACAAATGTGATATGGCATCATAAATACTTTATGAAGATTTATGAATGTGTTTATAATGCATTATGAATACCAGATTCACTGAAAGTGAAGATTTCTTATACAGTGATCATGGAAGAATCAGTTTAAACTTTCAAGGTGTTTTAATGTTGCCTTCATAATTGATTCAGTCATAAGTCCATCCATCCATCTATTATCTTCAGCTTATTTCTCTACAATGGTCGCAATGGGGTTCCCCATGTCGATCCAGGGGAGAACATCTCGGGCGCTGGGCAGATACACCCAGGATGGGGCACCAATCCATCGCTGGGCACACACTCACTCACACATCCACACATACAAACAAACACTATACGGGGCAATTTAGATCATTCAATTTACTTGGAATCCATGTTTTTGGACTGTGAAAAGAAAACCAGAGGACCTGAAGAAACCTACGCATGGAGGACATGGAAACTCCACCCAGATTGGGATTTGAACAAGGAATCCCTAGCGTTGAGAGCCAAACGTGCTAACCACTAAGCCACCGTGCCGCCCCAGTCATAAGTCATCATATATTATTAATGTATTTCTTTTGCAGGAATTGTTCTTCATCTATTTAACAATTACATTATGCTCAGTTCTATTTCTTTCTCAAATTTTATTATAAATAACATAATTTGTTCATGTTGGTCACCCAGCTACGAATCTACATCAGTCATAAATCAATTCATCTAAGAAATCAGATTAAGACGTATCAATTTGCTTCTGAATTTGTCTAATACGTTCCTGTCCAAGCAGTATCAACTCATCAGGTCAATTAAATCATATTTTTGAGACTTTCAATTCACCTCACCTGATTTCTTATACCCTCCTGCTCCCATCCTCATTCTATTGGTTTCCACTTATTCTGGCAGTTAACCCTCCGTTATGGTCCTTTCACATTGCTTTCCAAATCCAAATAAAATGCACTACTCCTGACTAATGGATTTTTATTGTGTTCTGTCACTCACACAGACAGTTTCTCAGTTTCAGAAGACTTGACTGCATTCTGCTGCTAGTTCAAGCAGAACATTACATTCTTCAGGCATTTTTTATCAGAAACAGACCAAGCAGGGAATAGATGTACCGTGCTCATGACCTGCATTAATTGATATGATGGCACTGTGACGGCAAAGCTATAGAATTCCAGCACAGTGTTCACACTTGTATAATTGCTGACACTCATTCATCGGCATATAATTACATAACTTGATTTTATAAACGCTACTTATTTTTTCAGTGACACAAATGCATTTATTTGTTTATCAATTAATTAATTGATAAAAATTAATAGTAATTGCTTTTTTGACATTTAGTTTCACTTCCACTTTCATCAATTTTTCATTTGAAATTTTGATTTAAAATATTGGTGACATTTTCTAGGATCTATAACAATTATCCTTAATCCTCTCTTAATGCACATAGATGTTCATCGTCATTAGGTGTCATGACACTATGACATAATGTTTTATAACACAAAGTGACAATGTATTATAATTTAACGTTTGGATTCTTTGTATTTTTAGACATTCCATCCTAATACATGAGATTGCATTGTACTTATTCTATAAAGAGCATTTATGAAATTTTATAAGTCATAATAAACGGATATTCATACACTGTCCTCCAAATGGAAAGGAAACACTTACCTAACACCTGTAAAGAGCGCTTATTAGCTTTTATATACAGTTATGAACACTTATCAAATCATTTTCAGGGGAGAGCATTCCTTTACCAAAAAGATTATAAAGCTTTTTGATAGTGGTCTTTACAATAAGTTGATGAACTGTTAAAATATACATTTTATAATGCATTATGTCACACTGTGTTATAAAGCCTTAAGGCATATTGTTATAACAGCCTGTGTGGTTATATACACCAATGGACAAGACTTATAACAAGTATTTTAAAGTATTATGAATGTGTTAATATTTCATAATAAATGATTTATAGAAAATATGGTAACACTTTATTTGAATCTGGTATTCATAATGCATTATAAGTGCATTCATAAAGCTTTAAAAAGTATCCTTTACACTTTATAACATTTGTCATTAGCCTTTGTTAATGTACATAGATGATAATCACAGTAATAAATTGTTATAACAGTTTGACATAAAGCTTTATAACACAAAGTGACATAATGCATTATAACATGTACTTATTTAAACTTTCGATTCTTTGGATGTTTGAGTTGATGAAAAGTAAAAATATATAATTTATAATGCATTATGTCACTTTGTGTTATAAAGCTTCATGGCATGTTATTATACCAGTTTAAGTGCGGTTAAGTACATCTGTGGACATTAACAAGTATTATAAAGCTTTTAAATTTGTTTATAATGCATTATGAAAACCAACCAGATTTAGGTAAAGTTTTACCGAATATGTTATCAAAGTATCATCCTATCCTATTGAGGACAACTCCCAAATATAACTTTGTAGTGTGTGCAATTTAATTAAGAGCTAATAACACATACACTGAAATAAAATCAGAATTAGAGTCAAAACCTAAATAGTGACATCACTTTCTTCTTACAAATGAACTCTTAAAAATATATATATATTTTTGTAAAAAATATATATATATATTCCTTTGAGACTAATTTGTAGGCCTTGAGAAATGTGCTGCATTCTGCTCATTAATCCTTCAGCGTATGTGTGGTATGTATATTGTTTACAATACTTACATTGCTCATTATCATGCCTGTTTCTTTAAAAGAACAATCAGCTTTTTCGATGATAACAGTTTTGTGTGCATCTCTCTCTTTCTTCAATCAGGTCACACAGTTTTGAAGTTTTTGCCTTAGATGGAGCACAAACAAATGTACTCCAGTTTTGCACTGCAGCAGAAAGCACAGATTGGCTTCAAGCAATATTAACCAATATCAATGATCTGACCCAGGAAAGTGTAAGTATCAAAGATTGTACGTACGTACGTGTGTGTGTGTGTGTGTGTGTGTGTGTGTGTGTGTGTGTGTGTGTGTGTGCGTGTGTGCGTGTGTGCGTGTGTGCG
>JAOUQT010000002.1:13150026-13164852 GCA_025769995.1 Xyliphius kryptos | reverse complement strand
CGTTCACTGAAAAGTGCTGACCGTAATAAAAAGTATTAAAACACGTGGACATTCATCCAGCACACCATCATCTTCCTCTTTTACGTGTTTTTGTCATTCCCCATCTCACCCTGTCCTGAGTTTCCTCCTGCACCACCTCGACCACCTGCATGTCCTGTCTCACCACCTCCTGTCTAACGGTTCCAGCCGCAGCAGAAATTCTTTATTGTTTCAGTTAAACTGATGCTCTGTTTCAGTTCAGGTTCTCTGAGTTACATTTGGTTCTTTAGCTGACGCTTTTATCCAAAGTGTCCAAAGTCTCCAAACTTGGATGGGGTCAGAACACAGGGTTGATGCAGCACCTTGGAGCAATGAGGGTTAAGAACCCACATTGGTAACTTCAGTGGACCTGGGATTTAAACCCACAACCTTCTGGTTGAACGCCCAACGCCCCAACCACTGAGCTACCTCACCCCAGTTCAGGTCAATGTGCTTGATGCTCACTAGGTCATGGTACAATAGATACCGGTGTAGGGCGCATGATGATCCTCATGCAGCTTGTTTTTAGGTGTGTTGGGGGAATAATTCAGAGATTTAATGAAAGGTTTATACCCACATTGAAGTTTGGTGGGGGATAGAAGCTCTGTGTCTGTACCTGTCACCTCTGAAACTCAAACAGTAATGATTGAGGTTTTCCTAAAGATCTGAACATACGAAACCTGTGGGATTGTATGAACCAGGTCATGTGACGCTGTTATTAACATCCTGCATTAGTTTTTTTTTTTTATTGACACTCACCTTCCACTCCCCTTCAGGTCGGAGCTGGTACTGCACCTGATACATTAAATCCTCAGTTGTTTTTGGGAGTGGACATCTCCAGTTCACACACAGTCTCCCACCATCACCCCCCTGGTTCAGTCCTCCAGGGGCCTCTGTCCTGACTAACAAAAGGACTTTAAATGATTCCTGATTATAAAGTGTGTGGCAGGAAGAGCAGATTGGCGTTTAGTGCAGTACTCACTGCTGCTGGTCATCCTGAACTCGTCCTTATAGAAGGTCCGATTGTAGAGGAGGTGCTGAGCCGTGATGTACACCTGAAAGATGGCGTCTTCATCACCGTAGAAAACACACTGAGCCCCAGAGGAGCTGCGCTCATCACACACCTCCCAGGCTCGCCAAGAACCACTGAACATGGAACCCACAGAACCAGGACGGTACTGTAACCGTTTAATCTCAATACACATCTATCTTTTAATCCCAGTGGTGTAAATGTGTGGAATTTGCATGTTCTCTTTGTTTCTCTGTGTGTTTTTTTTCCAGGTAGACCCTTGTGGTGTGTCAGTGTGTGTGAGTGATGGTCTGGCCTGTTTTGGTGCCTCCCCCTGTGAGTACTGGGATAGACTCTGAAACTAAAGCATCATCATATGAAATGTACTGATTTATTTTGTTTTAAATGTAGATCTGTGAGTTATGTAATAATGTTTTCTCCCTGGGTTTTTTCTTTGTGAACCCCCCCCCCCCCCCCTCACCGGTCTCTCTGTCTGTGGTACAGACTGGTCCGGTTATAGAGCCCCTCCCTCCAGCGACACCGCACTCGCTGCAGATCAGGAGTGTAGCAGCGTAACTCCAGATCATCTGCAGACGTCAGAGAAGATCAGAAACATCCCTAACATCAACATCTGAACTAATGCTCCTAACTTTAAATTGTATTGTTGTCTGAAACACAAACGACACGCATTTTATGGATTTCTAAACTCCTCAAATCTTGTTCCATCAGTCAGCAGCATGTTCTCCTCTCAAACAAACACGGACAGATCTGAAACTTTTGCGAGGAATATTCTGATTGACGTGTAGTTTCTTCATAAACCTTGCGTGATGTCCATCAGGAGGAGGTACTGTGTACTGACCGTGCAGCTCCCGTCCCTTTGTTATGTAAACGTGTTCAGATCGCTATAGAAACGACTGCTTTTTGTTAATGAGGTCATTTAGAGATGGTGGAGCTCAGATCTTCACATCTCACTGTTTATGGAGTTAGTTCTAAAGGTCTGCAGGAACATTGGGAATGAAACCTGCTGATTGAGGAACCATGGCGGTCACAGGAGGAGACCAGGCGCTCCAGTAGCCATCCCAGATCCCCATCGGTTTAACCCTTATCTGCACCGTGCACATCTGTCCTGGGTTCAGGGAGACCAGCCTGTGCTCAGGGGCGGAGTCTTGTTGAATCTGCAGGTTTGGATTCACACTGTATTTAGTACACAGAACATTTTAAAGCGGGTTCAATGCTGTGTGTCTCTGACCTACTTTTGTTATCTTCTCTTGAGAACCTGAGGAGTATCTCAGCTCATACTGCAGATCAGATTGAGGATTCAGATCATCGAAGGTCATGTTCCACCTCACCAGCAGCTGCATTGGCTCTCCGGTAAGAACAAGAGGCTGGACTGATGGTGGATCCAGGAGGACTGATGAGATGAGGAACGTTAGAACGGTACGTACCATCAGAACCAGGGAGAAACACTAATTACACTCTTAGAGATGAAATCAAGGTTTCTGAATCAGTCCATCAGAACAAAATGTGTGTGTTTTTTAAAAAAGCTTATTAAACGTGCAGCTTCCATCTGTCTGTGGTCCTCACTGTGTCTCACACTCTGGACTGATGGAGGGGTTTTGTTGTGGAGATGGTAGCTCAGTGGTTAGAGTGTTGGGCTATCAATCTAAAGGTTGTGAGTTCGAATCCCAGGTCCACTGAAGGTCCTTGTCTTGACCAACCCTGTGTTCTGACCCAACCATCAAGTTGGGAGACTTGTAAGTTAATTTGGATAAAATCACTAAATGCCTCAGATGTTTACATCAAGTATTTTCATGTTTCTCCTGCATGCTTACGTCCACCTCTCCCTTCAGAACTGTGACCTCTGAGGGTCGGGTTCCTGTCTGTGGGTCATTGTTGGTTCTGACCGGTCTCATGATTTGTTTGGTATGCTGCATTTGTAACGTTCTGATCCTGAAACCTTGGAGCATGAGGTGTAATAACATCTGTGTAGCATCTGTGTGCTCACTCTGTGTCTCCACTTGAGAAGTCCTGCTGTACACCGTTTTCCTGGTCTGATGATCCACCACTCTGATGTTTGTGGACATGAACAGGTAGACGTGTTCTGATGGAAAAGAGCAGATGTGGAGGAGCTTTCCTGCTGCCTGCTTCATCTCAGTCAGGTCACATTTCCATTCATCTCTGAAACAAACACAGTACAAACTCTCTTACTGAAACCACACCATCATGGTCTAATAATTATGGTTTAATGTCTGATATGACGTAGAATCCCCTGCAAAGGTTCTAAAGTCAGGAGGTGACCACAGGACCAGGATGAACCACGAGAAGCCAGTAATCAAAACCTCATCGCCCTGTTTGAGGATAAAGTGCGTCTGTGTTGTGCAGGGACTGAAGATGATGCTGATCTTCTGACATGATGATGGTACGTTGACTGATTTTTTAGACCACAGACTGCTGATTGGTTATTAAGAATTCTGCAGATTAATGATTTAATGTTGGAACTGATTTATTCACCTGTATTCTTATCTTATTGTATCTTCTTCTTCTTCTTTGTCTTTCGGCTGCTCCCTTTCGGGGTCGCCACAGCGGATCATCTGCCTCTTCGCTGCTGTATCCGCATGTCTTGCTTTGGCACATGTTTTACGCCGGATGCCCTTCCTGACGCAACCCTCACCGCTTTTCCGGGCTTGGGATACACACTATACAGGGCAATTTAGAGCGTTCAATTCACCTTCATGTTTTTGGAATGTGGGAGGAAACCGGAGACCCCGGAGGAAACCCACGCATACACGGGGAGAACATGCAAACTCCACCCAGATAGGGATTCGAACCGGGAATCCCCAGCGCTGAGAGGCGAACGTGGTACCCACTACGCCACCGTGCGGCCCTCACACATACACACACTATACAGGGCAATTTAGAGTATTCAGTTTACCTTCATGTTTTTGGAACGTGGGAGGAAACCGAAGAACCCGGAGGAAACCCACGCAGATACGGGGAGAACATGCAAACTCCACCCAGATTGGTATTTGAACCGGGAATCCCAAGTGCATGGTGGTGGTGAATGTGCTAACCACTAAGCCACCGTGCAGCCCTGCATAAAGACTTGTAATAAAAATTGTAATACGTTAAGATTATCTTTCTATTCAATGATAATTTTAACACACTAAATGTTTAAGATTTAGTAAAAGGTGAAATTACCAATATTGAATTGTAAAGAAGAATCTACCAAATGTTTTGTCTTTGCAAGCAAAAATGGGTCATGGTTTACAAATGTGTATCGAACCTCAGTTAGTTTGATGACAATGCATCATTTCAAAGAATTCTGGTAGTCTACCATCTATATTAAACAATATAAAGATGTGAATAATTAGGAAAACTGTCAGTGCACAAAATATAAGACCTTAAAATCCTGTTATGCTACCATGATGGACATAGTTGCATGGGTTTAGAAGTACTCTGCAAAACTGTCACTTAATGCAGACCACCGATACATCAAGAAATGCAAATAGCAATACATAAATGTAACACAACACAGAAACACCAGCATGTTATCTGGACCCTATATTATCTGAGATTATTCATAACACAGTAAAGTTGTATTCTGTGGTTACACAAGTCCACGTTTATATTTGTTCTCTGGGGGAAATGGATGCTGGATTATACATGCCAGGATATAAATCCCATTTAGATGCCTAAACTAGCATCTGTGATCGTGTACAAATTTCTCAATGCCCAAAACATAATTTATCCACATATAACCACATCATCAATCTCATAATACTTAGTTGTTTCATTTTTTTTATTGGCACATTTATAAAATCTATCTAACTGTAATAAGAAACTGCACAAAAAAATAAAGGAAACGCTTAAACAACACAATAAAACCTCCAGACCTCCATGGGATAATAATTTTGATTTACATTTTGATAATTTATATGTTATTTTGTTCTCAATGCATTGCACTGTCTACTAAATAAAGATTTTCAACTAAATATATCTAAATATCTAAATATTTTATTCATTTAGATCTAGGATGTGTACTTTTAGTGTTCCCTTTATTTTTTTGAGCAGTATAGTTTGGAACAGACCAGCATAATACTGGGTATATGCTTTATTTGAATCTGAAAAGGTGAGCTCAGAAGAACACACCTTAATACTTTTAATTGAAGCGTTATTTGGTCACATTGTTACAAGTATATAAAATCTAGCTCTTGGCTTTGAATTTTGGATAATTGAACACTTTAAGATTTTTAAGAACAGTTTGGAAAGGCATTTACTTTTCCAGTATGACTGTTTATTGCCATGAGAATATTAGCGTCTTGGGCACTGGGCAAGTACACCCAGGACGGGGGCAATCCATCGCTGGACACACACTTACTCTCACACACACACACACACACGCACAGACACAGAAACTATATGGGGCAATTTAAATCCATGGAACACATGTCCTCTATTCCTTGTGTGTGCCTCTCTCTTTCTTGCTTTCCTCTGTGCCAGGCCTTAAACCAAATGTTGACGCACCTCAGGCTTTACCGAGTTTAGCTTCATCATGGCCTGGCGTATTTACTGTTTCTGTGTACATTGTGGCTTGTTTAAGGTGGTTAATTGAGTGGTGGCGTTCTTAACCAATATGCCAACTTTTAATACAAACTGCAAAAGCCAAAAAATTCCAACTCGTCCAGGCTCCACTCCACGAGGTTCTCTGACAATGTAGTGTGCAAACACTCAAGGAAATGGGAAAGAACAAGGGATGAGGTCAAGAAAAAGACGTAAAAGGGTTGCAGTGCGTTCAGTGTTTTTCCTGCCTTCATTTAAATGGCTACCAACTGGCCCGTGTCCTGCAGTACACGTACAACCACCTGCTTTTTCCATTATGAGAGTGGGTGCTGTCTTTCACTAGTAAGTTGCCAATTCCATAGGACTACTTTTGGAGAGCTTTCCTACATCCTTTGTCCTTCTTGCCCACAGTAAATAGGCACAGAGACACCAAACAGCAGTGGTGAGTGCACATAAAGTTAAAAGCCACCATTAAGGTTCAGAGTTGAAGGCTATTTCTACTCTTTGCTGATAGGGATCCTGAAGGTCTTAAATCAACACCACTGAAATTTCCAAAAGACTAATAGACAACTTGTACTTTCAGAACATTTTTTAAAGTTCAGTAACACAGAGTGCATAGCCGGAGCTGAAAATGTTGTTTTATTTGTCAATTTTGTATAAGCGAATTGCGTAAAGTGATATGACACAGGTGAAAAATGTAATCATATTATGTTTACTAACATACATTATGAGGGCTAGAACATAATTGTCACTTTTTGTTCTTTGCAGCTGGGTGTGTTTGTACATCAGTGAGGTTTAAGTCAAGTTTAACAAGTTGAACTTGTTTCACACCATAAACATATGTAAATAAGGAGTTGAATTAATAAAAACATGTATGTAAATGATTGCAAGAAAAAAAAATAAAGCCTAAAAATAGGATTTGGGATTTTGCAGTCACTATTGTTGTTGATATTTACTATTGAGCAAAATTATTTGCAGAAGGGTTGGTAACTAAAATAATTAGGCTGGATTAAAGAACAATAGAAATGGTCTCCCTAAAGTTGGCCTTAACAAGACCACTTTATTTTAGAAGTAAAATTCAGAAGGCAAATGTGAGTCATGGGTTTCTGCTCTAGGTGTACTGTGAAACAAAAATAACATCAACAAGTGAGCCAACAAAGTACAAAGTCATAATCGTTGATTCCATCAACCAACACTCCTGCCCTCTAGTGCAGTGCACCCCTGAGATCCCATATTACAGCCATGGAACTTTCCATTACTGACACGGACTACTCTTCCCCAGAGTACTGTATTGTGAGATTATAACTAGTGATAGGAAGGACCCAAGTCATAATGAGCATCATAAACTTGCGTTTGTTGGAGTGTATAAAATCCTATTGTATTCTACTAAAAAATATTTTCACCTTTTAACTTTTAACAAAATAAACAGTCATTTTAGAGGACAATTTATGTTTGTCATGAATGCATTTGTGTATAAGCTTGTTGTTATTAATTTAAGGTAACATAAATAGTCAGAACAACCGTTTTACAATACTAAATTCTTAAGAATGAATGAAAGTGGTCTGCAGCACAATACCCGGATGGGTTTGGGCCAGTGAGGTATTTTAGGAAGTGATGACTTGCAACTAGCTAATGTTCTGTCTATCAACTGCTGAATGTTTAAGTCACCCTTCACTGACGTTGGCAGCCAGTAGAATAAAGTTATGCAAAAGGAAGAACATTAAATAAGGAATAGAGAAATCACACAAAATAAAATTTAAACCAGGAGATTAAAAAAAAAAATAAAAATGCGAGACAGTTTAAGTAACTACGAAAGAACACATGTTATGGTCCCAAAAAGTGATTCTTTATACCCAAAATTTAAGAATATAGTGTTTCATTATAGCCCTTTTATTTAAATAATAATAGTAAAAAAGTTATTATTATGGCATACAATACAACAATAAAATGACAGATGGCCAGTCTGAGTTTTCCCTACACATACAGATGTTGGAAACTCTAAAAAGCTTAAAGGTTAGCCTTCCAGTTCATTTAATCCACCAGGTGTTATTTAAAGAAGGGAAATGACCATATGCTGGGTGAGTCAACACACACAAACTCTGTGTATACATTCAAGCACCTCACCATCCACATAGTGTACAACAAAATGTAATACATCAGGCCAAGTCACTTTTTTAAAAATCATTTATAGAAACATTTATATCAATCATTCACCTTTCTATCAGAATCAGCAAGAAGTCCTGTGGCAGTTTGACATAGGTCAGCCTTTTTCTCCCCACATGCACTGATGAGCCATGGCTGTCCATGACCAACCCCGTGGCTGGATTAGCACTGTTTTATCCTTGTTCCATTTTTAATAGATGTTGACCACCTTTTTGTTTTGCTCTGACCCATTTGTGTGCCCATCACAATTTGACTCATGTCAGACTCATGTCTGTTCAAATCTGTACGCCTTTCTTGTAACATATTCACTTTTAGGATAAAATGTTTATTATCTGCCTACATATCCCTCCCACCGTTTCTAATGTGTCCATGCTGGTGTGTGTGTGTGTGTGTGTGTGTGTGTGTGTGTGTGTGTGTGTGCGTGTGTGCGTGTGTGCGTGTGTGCGTGTGTGTGTGTGTGTATGTGAGGGTGTATTTATGGAATAGTGACAGGCTAAATGTCCACATGCTAACACAAAACTCTCACCTAGATAAATGTAATGGCAACTTTAATAACACCTTATGCCCATTTCCACTATTTTCTATTTGTTGGTGATGAAAAATAGAAGATAAAAGCAGCATGTCTTCATTGAATTACAGAAAAATTTAAGCATGAGATTATAAACGTCCTACAAATGTTATTGCTTCCCTTTTAAAGTTTTATCCCGTGTTGTTATTATGGCTCTGTTGAATAAAAAAATGACAGCTCTATTAATACCACCAGGTTATAACCAATGTCTATATCGTTTATTCATTTTGTATACTCGTGCCAAAATCCCCTGTTGCAGTGGTAAAAACCAGGCAGTAAAATTGTACAAGAATGTTGCCTAATGATCTCATTTCCTGTGCAGCATTTTAATTAGAACACTGATGATCCAGTAGGCCTTTTCTATAGTGGAGCTCAAACATGTTCTGATTTACTGCCACACAGCTGCCTGGCTTACACGCAATTACCCTTACGTCAGCTAATTATGGATCCAAAGACTGATTGCTAAATGTTTCATTAAGTGATGATTGTATGGGAGAGTGGGAAACGGAACTGTGACTTGTATTGTGGTGACCTATAACCCATAAATAGAGTGGATAGTGCTTTGCTTGGTGTCAAAGCTCCCAGAAAGTAGGAAAGCTAAAAATTTGGTGGGTCTTCTGCAATAGGTTTCCGTTGATGATGTCATTACAGGGGAAGTTTGCCTTGGCTGTTATAAAGCAGTAAAAGGTGCCGGGGTTATTTTCCTATCACAATGCTTTTTTTTTTTAAAGCATCTGGTCATGCATTTTTTAATACTTTACCCAAAACGCTATTTATTTGTTTGATAACATCTACATTAGTAGAAATCTGGGGTTTACATATAATGTGTTATCTTAGACCAGATGTTTTTTTTAAAACAATTTATGTTCAGTTTCTGTGAATAATCCAGCTGACAAATGTACTTCTGTATGAAATTTAAAGTATTAACAGAAATCTTTCTGTTGATGAAGCTATTCTGAATTACAAACCTTTAAAAGATGGATGAATGGATACCATTTTGGAGGCATGGGTGGAACAAAATACAACTAATGACCCAAGTTAACCTTTTGTTTTGTTCAAATATATAACTTCTCTACTATATGTATATCCATAATTCCATTAATCCAACTACACAATAGAAATGAGGTACAGAATCCAAACTGCTTGAGGCCCAGTGTTAAAATATCCACATCTGTCATGATTTGTCGGGCAACGTGCAGTACAGGTGTTGGTAAACTCTGATCTCACACAACAGTCTAGCAGAGTGTAGCATCACAGTGCTTGACTGGCCTGCCAAATCGCCGGACCTAAACCCAACTGAGAATTTACGACAAAGAAGAGCTGGAGGCACTGTGATGGCATGGGCATCAAACCAGGTTTTGGTGGTTCTGGGACCATAGGCAGAGGCCAGGTCCTGCAGGAAGATAAAATCTGCATCTTCATACAGATCCTCAGCAGAAGGAATCATGATGTCTTCTAAAACATTTTGGTAGACCATTGCCATGAGCTTGTATTTAAGAAAGCAGAGTTAACCAACACCTGCACCAGACATTGTACCCTAGATCATGCTCGACTGGGGAGATTTCACACTGGAACTCAAGCATTCTGGATTCTGTTCATCACCTCTACTGTGTAGTAGATGATTAGTGTGTCTCATTCAGTTTAAAACATTCATGCCCTGCTAAATTTGAGCTGATTTCTACACATATTATTCAGTTTTTTTAAATTCCTGTTTTTGTGGGTTGTACATTTCATTCACATTACATTTAGTCATTTAGCAGATGCTTTTATCCAAAGCAACTTGCAAATGAGATAACAACACAAGTCAGTAGTTTTAGAGAGAGAGAGAAAAGCTAAACTGCAGCTTGTTTTTTTTTTTTTTATATATATTTTATTTTCTATTTTTTATAGAAAGTGTCTGTGGAACAAGTGTGTTTTGAGAAGTTTCTTTAAAATGTTGAGTGATTCAGTCTTACAGATGGTGTTGGGAAGGTAATTCCAACATTTAGCAGTGAGAATTAGCTTTAAATACTTTAAATTGTGTGCACTAACTACAATCTATGCAATTTAAACTTTTTGAGTGGGATTATTGATATTAAACAACTTTTTCATGGTATTACATTTTTTTGGAAAGGGCTAATATATATTTGTTTGCAGGCCTTGTGTTTATTTAAAATGTTTAATTTATTTTTATGCAGGAAACAAGGGTTGATATTATGGTACATAATGATTTTTCAGATTTTTTGGATTTTTCATAAACAAAATCTTTGTTCTGTAGATATTAACCAGCAGGTCATATTATGACCACATTTTTTTAATATGTTGAATGCTGAATTATTGCACTGTTAGCTTTGGTTAATAGAAACAAATGTGCAAATTACAAATATTTTGATATTACCTACATTCTTAAATTATAGAATCATATGGGTACACACCATGTGGACAAAAAGTATGGAGAAAGGTACACAATACATCTACGAGTATGCTTTTATAACTTTTTATTCCAATTTAGTTCTCCTTTGCAGCAATATCATTCACCACTCTCACTTTTCTGAAAAGACCAAGACACTTGAAAATTTGTCTCATTCAGTCACAAGATGCTCAGCGAGTTTAATAGTTCAATTCGGTGGTTGTGAGGTGTTTCCCAGTACTTTTATAGTGTATATGCATATGGCTATTGCCACTGATGCAGTACCATGCCATGACAGAGGCTGTTCATTAACATATACTTTTGTTTGATTTTAGATAAAAACAGAAAACAAATATTTCTCTCCTGATCAGCAGGTAAGTATTTAGTTTTTTTTTTCATTTATTTAAGACAACTGTATGCACAATAATGTCTGTATATTCATACAAAATGAAAAATCTGCAAATAATTATGTTATTGCACCATAACACAGTTATTGCTCATTGTCCAGAAATCTATTTTTATAATTTTGTAATTTCTTTGTTATACACTTTCTGTAAAAAAAAAAAATCTTACAGGGGCTAAATTATGAAAATTCATTTTACTGTGTTCATTATTGGACAACAATTTTACTTACCTACTTCATTTAGTGGGAAATATTTTACTACACATTAGCACAGAAAATTAATTACCAGTTTCTCCATAAACTATTTTACACAAATTGTGAGAAGTAGCCTTGATATATTGTGGCAATTCTGCTTTAATTGTGGTTTTACAGTAAAGCAGCCTGAGATATGTAGCAGGTGTTGCATGAAACTAGGAGTGGGCAGAATAGTAGGATCTTTTGTCTTTCTGTGTTTCTTAGTTAGACAGAGTGAAGTGTGCTTTCATTTCAAATAAATTCCCACAAAAAGGTCAAACAGCTAATTCAGTACAGGATTACAGCATTTTAAACTGTATCTAAAACAACGAGTGTGCTCTTTTATTTCTCCTCAAAGCCTTTTAATCAAAATATAGTATTTTTTTTTATATTATATTTAAATTCCAAGAGAACAAATACACCCACTAGGGATACAAAAGCATTAGGAAATAGGAACTGACAGGAAAGCATATAAAGCAATTAAATCTTAAAGATGGAAAATAGAGAACAAAAATGCTTAAATAATACTAAATAGTAATAACAGTTGAATAATAAATAATGACAAAAAATTCTAAATAAATAACAACCTAATGAATTAAAATATAAAATAATCATCATAATAAGAAATAAATATAGGCTCATTTGTCATTTGTATACATATACATGCAAAAAAAAAAAAACATACATACATAAATGCAATGTATATGTACATGCATACACCTACACTGAAGTGATTTACTAATTTAAAAGGTGGCATGCTGATTTTTAATGATTCTTTACTATTGGTGTACTAAAATGTGTACCTGTATATAATTATATTTATATTTCTATGTAATATAATACATTTGTAGCTGCTTTGGTAGTTACACCTTTTCCTGCAAACATGTTTATTTCTCAGTTCCACTTACCAAACCGATGCAAATTGTAGTGCAACAATTACAGACTGTGGTCCATCTGTTTCTCTACATATGTTGCCACAAAGCAGCTATTAGGTATTTTGTAAAGTGGATGATTCCCAGAACTGACCTTAATGTGGTGGTAGTGTAATAGTGTGTGTTTCATTGGCACTAGTGGATTACACATAGCAGTGATGCTGGTGATTTTGAAGACCACAGTGTTACTGCTGAAAAGAGAATAATTCAACCAAAATTGTCCAACCATCAGCATCCCGTAAGCCTTAATCCCATAAGCATTAGTAAAGGATCAATAAATGAGTAATACAAACTGTGCAGCAACAGACCTGAAGTCTCTGATTTTCGCCTACACGGTGCAGCAATGAAGTAGATGTGTTTAATAGAGTGCACAGAAAGTGGACACAGTGGTTAAAAACTAGCAGTACTAATACAACATCCAATCAGGGTCACTGCAGTGCTGAGCATCTTTCACTGTCTGGATAATACCTTCTTAGTGGTCTAGTGAGGATCCTGATCATTAGAAAAGAGAGAAGAAAAAGACCAATAAAGAATGTAGAGAAACGGATAAACTGCGGTCTATAACTATAGAAATATGACGTGCATCCATACAGTATTTGGAACTAATACAGATAATTAGTGTAGAAACCTTATAAACTGGCTGATATAGTTGCATGCATACATACATACATACATACGGTCATTTAGCAGATACTTTTATTCAAAGCGACTTACAAGTATTCTGCTTAATAGTTTGGGTCAGAGCACAGGGTATATACAGAATCCCTGGAGCAATGAGGACAAAGGGCCCTGCTTAAGCACCCACATTGTTAACTTCAGTGGACCTGAGATTTGAACCCAAAAAATACTTCATGGTGCATCAAACCAAACATTGATACTATATTTTTTACTACTGTTAGCATTACATGCTGATTTTTAATATGCTGGTCAGGTTATAAAAAAATTCTTATTTATTTATTTTTTTATTTTTTTTTTTTTTTATTATGATACATTTACCGAATAGTGCTTAATGTTTAGTGATTGAAAGAAATGCTGATGTGTGTACTGTTTTTGGCATGAAAGACTTTTTGCTGTTTGAGGGAAATTGATTTTTATTTCGTGAATGTTTCTCTGCGCAGATCATCCATATGGGCTGGGTGTGTGAGCACCCTCACAGGAATGATAGTAACCAGGTTCAAAGCTACAAGTTTCTGGCATTGAAAGGCTCCTCTCTCTACACTCTCAGAGGCCCTCCGGTCAGTCCACAGCTCTAAAGTAAAACTCAAAACACTCTGCACAAATTTTAAATTATAAAGCACAAAAGTGTATTTGAAAAAGACACTCGTGCACTACAGAGGACTTGGCACTCAGAAAAGTGTTAGGCTTATTTTCTTTTATCAGCGTCTTTTGCAGGTGTCAGGGTATCAATCATAGTCATATATAATGTGTCTATTAGTTTTATTGTATTGTGTGGAGCAAAAGCTATTACCACCATTCATAGTAGCACATCACTTATTGCTGCAAATGTTTTATGATTGCAAACAGCCAGCATTAGATTTTCGAGTTGATTTTAGTGTTATAAATTCTCCATTTTGCATTTTGCCTGCTATTAATTTAGATTAGTGTTGCTCCTTCTCTAGAAAATTACATTAATTGTTATTGATAAATGATTACCATATGGCTGGGACACTATAGAAAACTAAATCTAATTTGCACAATAATTGCACTATTAGTTTATTACTGTTATAATTTAGCTCTATTTGTGCAGTGCTTCAAATAACAGGGTATGACATTTGCACAATAAAAAAACTGTTCTGAACCAGAACTTTTAAATTCATTAATTGTATAGGTCATAAGTCAGGTCCCACTGTGATGCTTGCTTTTGATTGATTCATTTTTTGTTTCCAGACTAGCGTGTCAGACTGGGCCCAAGCTGAGGCTATGTTTAACCTCTGTGAGGTTCTCTTTAAAGTTCATAAGGTACAAAAAAGTTTGTGTTGATCAAATTACAAGGACTTGGGATACTTGAATGATGAACCTTTTGAAGTAATGAACCTTTTCTGAAATAAAAATTTGCACAGTATTTTGTAGCAGGCTGAGCTGGCCCTGTTCATTTCTGTTATTAAGCTGTGTATAGCGGATGACTGCTGGATCCAGCCAAAGCTGTGTGTGGGTCTGCAAAAGGACTGTGAGCTGCGGGACAGCGACGGTTTTAGCTTCAGTGTGATGGTGGGATATGGGCGGAGCTACAGCTTTAGTGTGGTGCTTGGCACAGAGCTGGCACTCTGGGAAAAAGCCTTCCAGAGAGCTGTCTTCATGGAGGTGCAACGAGTAGGGGTGAGTTTGTTTACCTTTTTTATAGAATGCGTAGTGGTTGCTAATTTTAAGCTACTGTTCACTGGTGGGTATTTTGTACAGATGTTTTGAAATATTTCAATCAAAAGCACAAAATATATGAGGGGTATAGGAGGGGTAGCTCAGTGTTGAGTGTTGAGTGTTGGACTGTCAATCAGAAGGTTGGGGGTTCAAATCCCAGGTCCACTGAAGTTACCAATGTGGGTCCTTGAGCAA
>JAOUQT010000002.1:13098309-13110995 GCA_025769995.1 Xyliphius kryptos | reverse complement strand
CAGGCTTGTCCAATTTAGCCATGAAACCTCCCACACTAAAATGACAGATGTTTCAGTTTCATTGTCTAACCCCTGTAGATGTTTGATTGGAATTAAATGTGAAAGACCAACACAAAGTGGTACACAATTGTGAAGTAGAAAGAAAATTATACATATTTAAAAACATTTTGTACAAATAAAAAACTGAAAAGTGCAACCAATTGCATTCAGAAGTTGCCTGATGACTGCTAATCACTAAAAAGAGTTAACCTGCATGTAATCTAATCTCAGTACAAATACAGCTGCTCGATGACAGCCTCGGAGGTTGGTTATGAGAATATTGTGGAATACACCAGACAGGTCAGGAATAAGGTTGTGGAGAAGTTTAAAGCAGGCTTAGCAGAGAAGCAGAGAGGAAGCCCAAAGATGAGTTATATAGATGTGGTCAATATAGACATACTGTAGATTGTGTGAGAGCAGAATATGCAGAGGAAAGATCGACTTGCTGTGGCATCCCCTGATAAAGTGAGAGGCTATAAGAAGAAGTAGAAGATACAACGTTCCAACTTCATTGAAATTGCGACTGTATATTATTTAAGAAATAAAAATCGAAGACCAAACTTTTGCTTTAATTATGTTAAAATATAAAAAAATCTTTCTCACACAGTAATACATCTGAATTGTTTCAGTCTCAGAAAATGTCAGTGGCCTTAAGTAAATGGAAGTCTTGTTGTCCACATTAAAATGTATGAGACAGAGAATTATTTATTTAGCAGTGGGCATAAGCTGGACAGCTGAAGAGAAAGGCATGAAAAAATAACATAAAATACTGAAACATTTCTGGTCTAAGAGCTGTGGACATTAATCACATTAGTTTAGTCTGATTTAAACATCACATCAATCTTTTTTTTTTAAGGTTCGGGAAGTCAGCAACAAAATTATGCAAATCTCCAGCCAATACATCTTAGAAGATGAAGCATATTCCCAGCTGCTGGTGGACTGGGGTCAGTATATTGACCATGACATCTCTTTCACTCCTCAAAGCACAAGTAAAGCTGCCTTTCTAGAGGGAATTAACTGCCTACACATGTGTGGAAATTCCAATCCTTGCTTTCCGATTCAGGTAACATTTCACACACACATCATCAGACACGACAAAATGCCACAAGAATAAAATGTTCTTACAATGACACTTCTTATATAACAAAGCTAATGTCAAAAATAAAGAGATGTGCTTCTCCGAGTGGTCTTTGATAGAGTAACCAGAGGGTTACACTATGGGATTTATTCCCTTTTCTTGTTTCAGTATTAGAAATTACAATACACTGTTATTAAAAATAGCTATTAATAGTTTTGTGTTGTTTGAGAGGTCTGTTGAATTAAGGTTTAATCTGAATTTCAGTAACCGCAAAAATTGTCAAACTTGAAAGTAACTCCAGCCTGAACTTAATGTGTTTTCTGGCAGTTTATTCAAATTTTTTGAATAAATAGCCAGAATATTGGTGCAGACATTTGAATAATAAGCCTGATATTTGAATTTTTCATTAGTGGATTACAGCTAAAGCAGATTTTTTCAAAGGCAATAGAGGACTGAAAAGTTTTACTCTTTTGCATCCTGAAATATCATTGTCAGAGAGAACCTTGATAAACCAGTCATTAGAGAGCACAAGCCAGTTTATTTCTAGTGCTGGTTCCAAGCCCGAGTAAATGGTGAGGGTTGTGTCAGGAAGGGCATCTGGCATAAAATACTTGCTACATAAAGAGATGCGAATTAATCAATGTTACTACATACTGGATCGGTCGCGGCCCAGGTTAACAATTGTGTGTGCAGCAGACAAAGTGGAAGGGGAGTAAGGCTCGAAGCATTGGTGTAGGTTTTAAATTGATTTATCATGGTGTGGATAGAAAAAGAAATGGAGTTGGGGTGGTTCTCAAGGAGGACTATACAAAGAGTGTTGTTGAGGTAAAAAGAGTGTTAGATAGGGTGATGAGCTTGAAGTTAGAAATAGAAGGTATAATAGTAAATGTTATTAGTGGCTATGCACCACTACTAGTGGCTATGTGAGTTAGAGGAGAAAGAAAGATTCTGGAGGGAGCTAGATAAAGTGTGAGAGAACATACCCAGAGAGGAGAGAGTGGTGATTGGTGCAGATTTTAATGGGCATGTTGGTGAAGGAAACAAAAAAGATAAGGAGGTGATGGGCAAGTGTTAAGGATAGAAACCTAGAAGGACAGATGGTGGTGGATTTTGCAAAGAGGATGGAAATGGCTGGGTTAAGCCCATATTTCCAAAAGAAGGAACTGCACAGGGTGACGTACAAGAGTGGAGGCAGTAGCACACAGGTAGACTACATGCCGTGTAGACGAGGTTGCTTAAAAGAGATTGGAGACTGTAAGTTAGTGGCAGCGGAGAGTGTAGCTAGACAACATTCAATGGTGGTTTGCAGGATGACTTTATGGGTTAGGAAGAGGAAGAGGGAAAATGTGGAAAGTAGGGATGCTGTGAGGAGTTGAAAAAGCCTTTGGGTGGTAGTAAAAAGATTCCAGAAAGTTACTTGGTGTCTCATATGGACAGGTGAAAGACAGGAAGGAAACTTGGTGATGCAACAAGGAAGTGCAGGTGGTTATTCAGAGGAAGAGGTTGGCAAAGAAGAAATGGGACAGAGGACTGAAGAGAGTAAGCAGAAGTATACAGAGATGAAGAGGGAGGTAGCAAAGGTCAAGCAGAAAGCCTATGATGAGTTGTATGAGAGGTTAGATAGTAAGGAAGGAAAGAAGGAGTTGTATCGCCTTGCAAGGCAGAGATATAGAGCGGGAGGTGCAACATGTCAGGGTGATCAAGGAGTAAAAATGAAAATGTACTGACAGGTGAGGAGAGGGTGAGAGAAAGATGGAAGGAGTATTTTGAGGAGCTGATAAATGAAGAGAATCACAGAGAAAGAAGAGTGGTAGGCATAGAAAACGTGAAACAGGAGGCAGCAAATATTGGCAAGGATGAAGTAAGGAAAGCTTTGAACAGGATAAAAGAAAGGGACAAGCAGTCGGACCTAATGACATAATGTTAGAGATATGGAAATGTATAGGAGAGATGGAAGGGATTTTTTCGACTGGATTTTTGAGAGTGAAATGCTGCCTGAGGTATGGAGGGAAAGTGTACTTGTACCAATGTATAAGAACAGGGGTGATGTGCAGAGTTGTAGAAATTACAGGGGCATGAAGTTAATGAGCCAGACAATGAAGATTTGGAAGAGAGTTGTGAAACCTAGGCTTAGACAAGCAGTGACTATTTGTAAGGAGCAATATGGTTTCATGCCAAGAAAGAGCACCACAGATGCGATTTTGTTTTGAGAATGTTGATGGAGAAGTATAGAGAAGGTCAGAAAGAGCTACACTGTGTCTTTGTGGATTTAGAGAAAGCTTATGATAGGGTGCCGAGGGAAGAACTGTGGTGGTGTATGAGGAAGTACGGAGGGGCTGAAAAGTATGTTAGATTGGTGCAGGACATGTATTAGAACAGCATAACAGTAGTATGATATGCTGTTAAAGTGACATGGGCCTGCATCAAGGATCGGCTCTGAGCCCCTTCTTGTTTGGTCTGGTGATAGACAGACTAACAGATGCAAGTTACAAAGTTAGAAAGGGCAGACCGAGGTTGTTTGGACATGTGCAAAGTAGAGACAGTGGATATATTGGTAGGAGGATGTTAGAAATGGAGCCGCTAGGCAGAAGACAGAGAGGAAGACCAAAGAGGAGATATATGGATGTGGTCAATGTAGACATGCAGGTAGTTGGAATGAAATCAGAAGATTCAGAGGACAGATTGAGGTGGAAAAGACTGATTTGCTGTGGTGACCCTTGAATAAGGGAGAGGCTGAAAGAAGAAGAAGAAGTAAAGAAGAAGAAGAAGAGAGAACCTTAATAAATCTATTATTGCCAATTCACTCTGTAAGATCAGATGTTATAGACCAGGCAGCATGTACAGATCTGAAAGGCTAACATAAATGGTTGCTTAAAGAAGAGACAAAAAGCATGAGACATTTCTCGTAGGAAGCATAACGCACTGTCTGGACTATTTTTGAATGTATACTGTTTAGAATAGAATATTATTTCTATACTATTGTAATGGTGCAGTGGGTAGTGCTGTTGCATCAAAGCAAGAAAGACCCTGGTTTGATACCCGAGTGGGGCGACTTGATATTTGTGTGGAGTTTGCATGTTCTCCCCATGTTTGCATGGATGACTTCCTGGTGCTCTGGTTTCCTCCCACAGTCCAAAAACATGCATTCTAGTTAACTTTGAGATCTAAATTGTTAGGCGGGGGCATCACAGTGGTGCAGTGGATAGTGCTGTGGCCTCAAAGCAAGAAGATTCCGAGTGCAAGCCCCAGGTGGGGCGACTCGGGGAAATTTTTTTGCGTGGGTTTCTCTGGGTACTCCGGTTTCTACCTGCATTTCAAAGTCATGCATAAGTTAATTGGTGTTTCTAAATTGCCTGTTAGTGTGTGAATGTGTGTGTGTGCCCTATCATGGATTGGGACCCTGTCTAGGTTTGTTCCCTTCCCCGTGACCCTAAAAATAGAATTAAGCACGTAGAGAAAATGAATGAATGAATGAATGAATGAATTGTTAAGCCCAATGCTCAGATAAATTGTGGAAGGGTATCTGGTGTAAAACGTGCCAAAAATAGAAGACTATTGTAATGTGTGAGTATGTTTTGCCACAGTCAATAGAAGGGCATTTTAAACGTGTGTTAGAACCATACTTATTTGGAGCACAATCCATACCTGTTCCATGAGCCTAAAATTAAAATGTCTATCTCACTGATTGCTTCTTTATCTCTGCCAAGCCACAAACTCTGATGAAAATAGCAAGTTGCCTGGGTGACACTCTTTAGACAGAGATACATTTCAGACTCCTTCAGGCCAACGACTGCTCATAAAAACACAATAGGAAATTGTGTTGTTTTTGTAACTAATCTCAGTATCCCCAGCCAGAGGCATGCAGGCAAGCACCATGGATACACTGAACAATGGAATTTATAAACATTCCTGTTGACCTTGACTACACACTCTTAACTATCAATACCAATATTATGATATTTATCCAGATAAATTATCAATAAGAAACAAATAAAAGCACATTGATCACACATCTTAGTGAATGGCACAGTAGGATATAAATCTTCTACTATACATCCAGGGTACAGCTCCAAACAAATAATTCAGTCTATATTGAGTAGTATGTATATGATACATACCATACACACCATGCATGTGCATAAACGTATATCTCTGAGCATGCTCTCTAGAGATCAAAGCAAGCACATCTCCAGCATGCTCGCCTGCAGCACCGAGAACTGCCCCTGAGCAGCAGAGCTATTTTAGGAAAGCTGTGTTCCAGAGTACAACTTCACAGCGAACAAACTATAGAGTGAAATGAAACAATTGTGACTACCCAGTAATCTCTGACTGTAAAAGCTCCTTTGTCAGAAACATTGCCTTGAACCTCAAGGCTGGAGTGATGCTAACTTAGCTCTAGTATGCGAGCTCATTTACAAAATCCTCAGCTCTAAAGCAAGAGAGGATTAGACATTTTAGAAGAATAAATAATGAGCTTTAGGCAATACTGAAGTGAAATAGGTGATGCAGTGATAACACAGCAATACAGTGCTTTAAAATGGTATTAACAACAGTGAAGCATTACAGTTACGTTTTTATCTCCACGCTACTCGACACCCAACACCCCTTATTACCTTATAACACTTATTACCTTTGCAAATACTTTTTATTTTTAAATTCCAAATGAAAAATGGTGTGTTCATTTAGATTCCTCATTTACACAGACAGATATAATGCATAGAAGATTTTAATATTATTGCCAATTTAGTCTGCGAGAGCAGGCGAATTAGATGAGGCAGAAAGTACAGATCTGAAAGACTAACAAAGATGGTTGTTTGAAGAAGAGACACAAAGAGTGAGACATTTCTTGTAGGAAGCATAATGCACAGTCTGTACTCTTTTTGAATTTGTACAGTTTAGAATACAACAATATTTCTATACTATTGTAGTGCAGTGGGCAGAGCTATTGCATCACTGAAAGAAGGACCCCTGTTTGATCCTGAGACATTTCTTCCAGGAAGCATAATGCACTGTCTGTGCTCTTTTTGTACTGTATTTATACAGTATGTGGACATTGAGGGATGCATTACATTTACATAAATTTATGACATTTGGCAGGCGCACCTATCCAGAACGACTTACATTTATCTTTTCACACAACTGAGCAGTTGAGGGTAAAGGGCATTTCTCAAGGACCCAACAGAGACAGTTTGGCAGTATAAAAATTTGAACTCATGATCTTCCAGTCAGTAGTCTAATGTCTTAACTACTGAGCTTTCACTGGCCCATGTTTTATATCTAGGTAGGGAACAAAAATCTCCAAAAATATAAGAATGTATTTTAGGGTCTGGTTTAGTCCAAGCACCATTTAATACATTAATAGTTATGTCAATGGACTGTCCTTACATGATCAGCAAGAAAAACACTCTCTCTCTGTATGCTTGTGTGTGTCACAGATTCCTCTGCATGATAAACTGTTTGGAAGTAAAAGCTGTCTCCCATTTTTCCGTTCGGCACCAGCTTGCCTAAATGGCCCAGCACACGATCTTCATCCACAGCAGATGCTGCAGAGACAGCAAATGAATTTAGTCACTTCCTTCCTCGATGCATCTACAGTCTATGGACACTCTGTAGAATTACAGAAAATGCTCAGGAACCTCTCAAGCTCTGAGGGATTGCTAGCTGTTAACACTGAACACAATGATGCTGCAGGTCACTCGTACCTGCCTTTTGTCAAAAAACCCACATCCGCATGCTTCCAAGAGCCAGGTACAGACCCGAGAAAACGTTTGGAGTGCTTTCTCGCTGGTGACAGCAGGGTGAATGAGATTCTGCCTCTGATTGCTCTACACACAATCTGGGTGAGGGAACACAATCGCATCGCCACACAACTGAAACAACTCAATGCTCACTGGAGCTCCAGGAAGACCTACGAGGAGACTCGGAAAATCGTTGGAGCTTTGCATCAGGTATCTTTAACACATATAAGAGGAACAAAAAGCATGAAAGTATTGGTATTTATAAACATTCCATTATCTCCACATCATGGCTTTCAGGAGAAACTTTCTGTTTATATGGAAAAACAGGAAATCTAAAGATGGAGCTGTCCAACAAAAATAAATTAGTCAAGGATAGCACGGTGGTGTAGAGGATAGTGCTCTAGCCTCACAGCAAGAAGATTCTGGGTTCAAGCCCCGGGTAGGGCGACTCAGGGAATTTCTTGGAGTTTGCATGTTTTCTCTGTGTTTGCGCAGGATTTGTCTGGGTGCTTGGTTTTCTCCCGCATTCCAAAGATATGCATAATAGATTAATTGATTTCTCTAAATTGTCTCTTAGTGTGTGATTGTGTGCATAATGGTTTGGCGCCCAGTCTGGGGTTGTTCCTGCCTTCTCACCCAGGGTGGGCACCAGATTCCCCGCGTCCCTAAAACTACAATTAAGTGCATATAAAAAATGAATGAATGTATGATTATTCAAATGCTTTCATGTTTTTGATTGTGATTAATTGGATTTTTTTTATTTGTCCACACTTTTTACAGATATAGGGTAAAATAAGGTAAAATAAGGTCACTAAAGGGTGTTAACTTGTGTGTGTTACAATAAACGTACATAAGTTCTATAACTGGTATAAGGAACAATTTTGGTCTGTCACTCAGATTTAAATGTAGGCAACATTCTATGTTCACTAATCACTAGTAAAATGACCATTGCTTTGAATCCTTGACTAGTTTTGCCCTCAGGGACATAGGGACATTGAGGGGAAACTCAAAAATTAGCCATTGTACTGTACATAAGCAGTCCTTGACCTTCTACTACATAAATCACTCTACATGCTGTCGCTATCCATTTATCAACTACTGGAACTGCGTAGTTCTTCATGTTCAGATATAACACTTTCGCTGCTAGATGAAGGCTTGGCATACGTGTGATATATACGGCTATTTGCGTTTCAGTGGCTAACAATACTTCTACATACTGCTTTGAACTTTAATTATTAAATCATTTTCCATTATCTCCATCACTCACCGATTGTGTAGCTACTCTTCAGTTCATACAGTGTGATAAATGAACTGTGCATTCATATGTAATCTCTCTCTGGTGATTCACAGGGTCAAAAAGAACCCGAGGTAATGTCACTATTTGTATTAAATTGTGTTAATGTTAGGTTGTGTTAACTTTGACAGTGCTACATACAATACATGAATTGTAGCAGAAATCTCCACACAAATGAACCATTATTATCAATTTAACATTGACTAAATACAAATTTAGGATTAGGAAGAAGTTGAACCACTATTGCCCAGAACAGGAAAAACCCTAGAGTGTAATTAAATCAAAATGATGTCTCTCCTGAAGTTGAACAATGGCTGCTCGGAAACATGACTTCTCAAGTTAATTTATGCAAAATACATTCCATAAATTACTTATGCTTCACAAACTTGACCTCTAATGGGTGATTACTAATGATGAAGCTTTGCATATTTGGATCCTATTTCTTAAACTGCATAAAAGTACATGCCTCAGCTATACTAAAGAAATGACATTGTGCATTTAATAGTTTCCTGGAACATTACCCATATCTCTCAAACGTTAAGTATAAAATCAACACTATGTAAGTGACTATATGGCATCATGCCTTCTATTAGATTCGAAAATATCTCGGCTTATTTATAGCTATAATTTTGCACAAGCTGATAGAAGAATACAGTAGATAATCTCAAACTGGACAGTTGGCCAGCTCTACTGAAAGCTGTGTAGGAGGAAAATAGTTTTAGTCTTTAGTTGTGCATCTTCAAATCCTTCTCTAGATACTATTTGAACATAGATTGGAGTCTATGCTCTGTGGCCCATTCTGAAACTAAAAAGCTGATTGTTTTATATCTGATATTTACAATGTCCTGGAAAATTAACTACCATATAGTTTTAAAAATCATTTCCATAATGTACGCTTAAGCTGTTTTTCCTTTGTTTCATTAACACTGGATTAGAATTTCTAATGCTGCAGAACAATTGCAGTTCTAGACCATTTGAACTAGGAGGGCCGGAGGGGCCAATCATTTTCTAGCTTATGGTGCTTTGGAGGCATTCGGAAGCAAATATGTGTTCAAATCAGTCAACATTTTATTTATACAGTTTCTAGTTAGGATTAGGGTTAGGATTAGGGTTAGGATTAGGGTTAAGGTTTCTTTTACATCAGCCGTCATCTATTTGTGATTTCTTGCTTTAAATACAAATAGTGTAAAAATAAAAATACTTAACGTTTCATATTAATGATGCATGAATCTGAATCAATTGTATTCTACGTTTGTTATGCTTTCTTGCAAACAGATCTACAAATTCCTCCAGATTCATGCCAATTTTAGGGGGGCGTAGGCTGACACTGGGCACTGGCCCCCTCTTACAAACCCACCCCCTCCACCCCCATCCTGGAACTGCCAGTGCTGCAGAGTGCAAATAGTAGGGGCAGCTCATATTAATATACTAGCAGGGTTAATCAAAAAATGGTTTTTGACATACAGACAGAAAAAAATGCTTTTACTGTTAAAAACAGTTTGAATCTATTTTTTCTAAAACCACACATCTGTATCGCTGTATATTTTAGTCTACACATAATATCCTGAGCAGTCGTCAGTGACAAACTGAATTTCACCACACTCAGGAAAGAATAAATTTACCGATTACAGTCCATCAGCCACAAACCTAAAGTCTGTCTTTTTGAGCAGTCTGCACTGGATCAAAGAAACATTTCATTGCTCACAAAAGGATGTATGAGGTTGAGTGCAGCTCATTCCCCTTAAATTAAAGTGGCAGAGAAAGAGACTCAGAAGTGTTATAGGGCAGAAGAAGCTGTGATGTGTCAAGCAGAGTGGGAACTGTTATAACAAAGTGCCAGAAGGACTTTGGTTATTGTTATACGGTTGTGTGGCAGTTACATTATAGCCTTATGTTCATTGAATCTTGGTGAACCCTTTAGAATGTTCTATATTTTTGCATAAATATAACCGTAAAACATCAGCAGAAGTCATAAAAGTAGATAAAAAGAACTCGGTTAAACAGATGAGACAAAAATTGAGTGCCACAAAATGTGAACAATGTGATTTATTTTCCATTTTTTTAAAGTTAACTTGCATAAACTGTGATAAAGCTAGATGAATTTCAGTGTGATAGCATGGGGGATGACATGTACAATCTTTTCTAATCTCATACTTCAGCTTACTCCAAATTGCCAACGTACACAGAGATTTCCAGTTGAGCAAATATACAGCATCCTAGAGAGCAAAGCATTATGTCGACTTCAGTGAACAGACCTGTCATTTAGAATTTCAGCCTGTTTTACGCAATGATTTTTCTGCTTAGAACACCCAACCCATTTTAAACCCTGGAGGTCTTTTCTCTTAAAGTGTATTAGCACTATTCCCAAAATAAAACATAACTATGAATCTAAGGCTATGTGCTCTCTTTACAGATCATCACCATGAGGGATTATGTTCCTAAAATCATAGGAGAAGAAGCATTTGATCAAATCATTGGACCATATCAGGGATATGATGATACTATAAATCCTTCCGTCTCCAATGTATTTGCCACTGCCGCATTCCGCTTCGGTCATGCCACTATCTCCACACACATCAGCAGACTGAATGAGAGCTTCCGAGACCATGAATACTTTCCTTCCTTAAAACTGCATCAAACATTCTTTAGTCCATGGAGAATAATCAGAGAAGGTACTTATTTGCTTTGCTATTTTATTGGTACTAAAGTACAGCACACTGTCAGTATAACCAGTGAAACTACTTCAGAGAAACAACGCAGAGAACGAACAGCAGTAACACTCACTCTGCATTCATTATCATGTTTCATACAGAAGAGGCAGCAGACAGTATTAGTGAATATATTAATGTTAAAACATTATCGTTTATATGCTTCATATGCAGACAATCCTCAGTTCCTAGTAGACTAATTAGAGAAAGCACTATATGCGTCCTCATTTTGTATGAAACGCATGGATTCATTATTAAGAGCAGACCCATTTATCAATTTCATATCTACAAGGCAATTACCAGATATCTGAAGTATTGCAGTGTATTTTAGTAAAGACTCTGGTGGTCTTTCCGCCCATACAAATTAAAATTAGTGAGCATTAGGTATTCAGTTATTTTAATGTGTTAACAAAGACCACCACCGTAATAATAAACCACAAAGTAAGAACATGTTCCTGTCCTACTTTGCAGTTGTTAGAAGGTACAGTTCTTGATCTGTGGGATATTTCCTGAACCATTAAAGATAATGCATTGAAGATTTAATTAGCTACAACTTCAGCAGGTTTATTCCTTTTACTTATGTTAAGGGGCAATGTGTAGAATACTCACAACAAGAAGGGGCTGGGTTCAATTTTCCTGCCAGGCTGCCATGTTGCCCCCCCCAAGTATTTGGGTTTTCTCCAAAAACGTAATAAAAAACATCCAGGCAGGTAAATTATTAAAAATAAATTGGCCCTGAATGTTTGAATGTTTGTGTGAATGTGGCTTTGTGTGTCATGCCTTGCAATAAATTAGTGAACTGACCTGAGTGTTCCCAGCAGCTTGTCGACTGAGCGCTAGGATACACTCCAGTACTAATTACAAAAATGTAAACAGTAATGAAATGGCAATAATAATGGCTAATGTTAAACTTTAAACAGTGGCAAATTTTATTTATAGTTGTGTTTGAAATTTGTACTTACAGGAGGACTGGATCCAATATTGCGTGGTCTCATAAATCAGGCAGCTGCCAAACAAAACCAACATCATCTGATGAATGAAGAACTGGCAGAGAAACTCATGGTGCTGACTATACCAGAGGCCCTTGATCTGGCAGCTCTAAACCTCCAGAGGGGACGGGATCATGGCCTGCCAGGTGTCTGCACTGTTACGTTGTACATTTCAGTCTGCATAGTTAGACAGATTACTGACTGTACAGACATGCTTCAAGGTACACTTAAGGCCAAATATAATACCATCTCTTTAAAATTCATTTCAGGTTACAATGACTGGAGGGTGTTTTGTGGATATGACAGAGTGCAGAACAAAGCAGATCTGAAGGATGTGATAAATGACGGCACTTTCGCTGAAAAGATAATGGATCTATATGGACATCCTGATAATATTGACGTGTGGCTGGCAGGTCTGGTAGAGGACTTAGTGCCAGGCACTAGGACAGGTTCTCTATTTGCATGTTTGATCGGAAAACAGATGAAGATGCTCAGAGATGGTGACAGGTAACTCGATTAGTCCATCGTTATTGTAAGCAGTGAATTGCATGTCAGCGTGGAAGCCTTGTCAAATAATCCTCAAAAAGATAAAACCCGCAAGCGTTGTCAGCTGGGTGAAGTGCACTATTATACAGATCAATTCAAACAAGAAACATTTAGAGATTTTAAATTTATATTTGGATAAAGTATTTCATATATTTAAAAAATGATGTGTATATTAAAGGCTAACTACAGGGAATAGACAATGAAACTGTCATTTTATTGTGGGAGGTTTCATGGCTAAATTGGACAAGCCTGGTGGCCAATCTTCATTAACTGCACATTGCACCAGTAAGAGCA
>JAOUQT010000002.1:12949996-12970478 GCA_025769995.1 Xyliphius kryptos | reverse complement strand
ATGGGTTAAATGTGGAGGACAAATTCCTCTGTGTGTAAGCACAGTAGGCAAAATGAATCACTTTATCACTTTATCACGTGTGCTCACTTCACGGGTGTGTACAAGCATCCCTCTTAATATTTGGGGGCAGAACACAGGGGGACATACAGAATCCCTGGTGCAATGAGGGTTAAGGGTCTTGCTCAAGAACCCACTTTGGTAACTTCAGTGGACCTGGGATTTGAACCCACAACCTTTGGATTGCTAGCCCAACACCCTACCCATTAAGCTACCTCACCCTCAAATGGGTTAAATGTGTAAATGTGTGTAAGAACAGTAGGCGAAATAAATCACGGTAATGGGTAACGTTTAGTTTAGCACAGTCAGATGAATCCCATGCCCCTCTTAGACCTGACTAGACTCAAAAGTGAGCTGCTAAATTTAATAGGTTGACAGAGAAAAGAAATCATCAAACTGTGAAGGCGACCAACCTTCAAGCAAGAGGAAGGAGGTTCACGGGAGTCTTGTGTGTGGAGGCCTGCATTAAAAGTCAGCTAAGCTGAGTCAGGCACTGCCAGCTTTGTGTACATCATAAAACCCGTAATTCAAGTGGAAAAGCATGGCACATGCCACAGATTTTCATCTTGGACAAAGCACCCGAATGACAGCACTGCAGATCTCAGGGTGTGGGCACACAAACATGGGCAGCCGTGTTATTAAAGTGTTATAAAACAGAGGTACAGTAATGCTCCTCAACGGATCCAGCCATTCAACTGCTACCGGCTTTAATTTCCATTGAACAAATTCCACAATAATTAATGCCATCTGCTCTAATAAAGGGCCTGCAGAAGTGCACTCTGCATCTTGGCAGCTGGCTTTAATGGCATGCTCTGTGTGGTTTATTAACAGTTCATGCTCTTTAAATGGAAGAAAACATTTGACATCCATTACTGCGGAACTCATTTTTGTTTTATTGTATTTTCGTGCGCATGGTAGCAACCCATGTCAGATGCTATTGCAAAACTGAGCCAGACATCACACTGTGGTGGTGACTTGATGGTCAATTAGGCAAACCCTCCACAATCTGTAATGACCTTTTTTTATATGCTAACAGGATAAATTGTGCACTTATTTATCTGATTTGAAAGAAAGAAAGAAACATGCTGCAACGCTCCATCGGTGAACTGCAACGGTTACGCCATGTAAACGTTTTCAAGAGCCATACAGCTTACGAAAAAGATCTTACAATAATAGCTAGGGAAGGCTAGGAATTATTCAAAGCTGTAAAAACGACCACATGCTGGATGCTATTAACCGACTGTGACAGGTTCACTGCAAGTGCAGCGTACATACAGAATAAAGTGATGAAATATTCATATGCTCCACTCAGCACTGAAACCATTTTAAGTAATCAAACATAATATAGGAAAGAGAGAAAATGATCCAGGGATCCGAACTGAATAATAAAGCCACTGAGTACGACCATCTGACATGGGCCAGAAATCGTCATGCAAGTAGGAAGATTTTGACAGGTGTAGTCTAGACATCCTCTACAACCTGCTTCCATTTACAACTAGCTGCGTTGAGTCACTAAAGGTAATTGGGCAAGACAGTCCAATCAAAGAGTGTGGGTGTGACTTTTAGCGAACTTCAGACTCCATATGAAATACATTATGGCAGATTCTATGAGAAGGGAAATGGACTTGGCAACAAGCTCAAGGAAAAGCAGGGTTTACTTTAAAGAATAAAGTCAGCATTTACGATTAGCCCTGTTGTTGGTCCGTTCTTAGATACCGTATAGATATACAACCAACTATAGCATCACCAAGTCGTTACTTAACAATGCATGTATACGGTCTATGAAAATCAATGGTGTCCGAACTTTTTGCAAAGAGGGCCAAATTTGATAAAGTTACGATGATTAGGGGCCAATAGCTCCATCCATCCATTATCTTCCGCTTATTCCTGTACTAGGGTTGCGGTGGGGTGCCCATCCAGGGGAGAACATCTCAGGCGCTGGGATACACACCCAGGACAGGGTGCCAATCCATCGCTGAGCACTCACTTACACACACAGTCACACACACGCACTACACGGGGCAATTTAGAACATTCAATTTACCTTGAATCCATGTTTTTGAACTGTAAACTGGAGAAAACCCACACAGACACGGGGAGGACATGGAAACTCCAACCAAAGCGGGATTCGAACCGGGAATGTCCAGCGCTGAGAGGTGCCCGTTCTAACCACCAAGCCACCTGGGCCAATAGCTCTTTTTGAAATTTTTTTTAACAAAAAAGACATGTGAAAATACACACTGTTATAAAACAATTTTCATTCTCACAATTACCTTTTTTTTTCAAATGGCAGTGTAAATGAATACAAACTACTACACAATTCTTTCATATCTGGAGAGTCAGAAAACATTGAACAACCTGTATTGTATACCATATATTTAAGAAATTTAAATTTAAAATCAAGTAGCTCTCTGGTCATGTTGTTTTCAATTAAAAGAAAATCAGTAGTTGTTTGGGGTCACACTGCAGAAAAGAAAATCTTGACGAAGTCAAAAAATCTTTAAGAAGTGTAACAAGTCTTGTTTTGACCAGAATAGGTTTCAAAGTAAGATAAGTAATGTAGTCTTTAAAAACTTTTTCTTATTTTAAGAAATCGAAACAAGATAAATTTATTCACTATATTGGCAAAAAAGTTTACTTGATTTGTGCTTATTTTATTACTTTTTTAAAATATTTTATTTATAGTGCTTCTGTGCCTTATTGTAGGCCAATGATAAACTCTAATGATATTCTTAAAGGCAGAGAGACGATATTAGAATGGTGCTGCCATGCAGAATAATTTTTTTTTTTATGATTTATTTATTCTGACAAGCAATAAATAACACATTATAAGACTGAGGTCACGCGCTGTGATTGGCCCGCATGTCGGACTACGGAGTTGTCTGATGTACATAGTGCAGCTTCTTATTGCATATTTACTCTGCTGACTTTATAGTCAAAGTCAACTTTGTTGTCAGAAATTAATTATGTACAGGACATACACAGCAATAAAATTACGTTTAACTCAGCCCCACAATGAGGTGATAGACATGTACACACATTAAATGCACCTAAGCTTAGAAAGATTTTTACCTGAGTAACAGAGTAAAGTGAAAAAATTACAAGTAGTGTCTTACACCACATTTGCCAATTGCAATACTCTCATCACTACTAGACATTGCCATATTCTATATTTCTACTTACATATTTTTATCTTGTATCCATAATTTTTTTATATATTTTTTTACTTTAGTGTCTGTAATTTACCTTCATTTGTGCAAGATAAGACAGGACAGGACAAGACAAGCCAAGCCAAGCCAGGACAGGACAAGACAGGACAAGACAGGACAGGACAGGATACTAGTTAGCAGGTTTGCCTCTCCGTGTTCCCAATCTGGGTGGAGTTTTCATGTTTCCCCGTGTCTGCTTTCCCCGTGTCCGTGTCTGTTAAATTTGATGCTCTAAATTGTCCCTATATGGTGTGTGTGTGTGTGTGTGTGTGTGTGTGTAACCAGCGATATATTGGCACCATGCCCTGGGTGTACAGTATGTGCCCAGAACCTTAATGCCCAATGGATGGGCACGGGATGGATGTTTATTACAGTTTTATATAAGCAAATAAGGCATTAGGTTGTGCATTATTGTAAATAAATCATGGGAAAGAGGTGTAACTGTACTTCGCTTTGCCTAACAGCACCTCATTCCCGTGATTTAGTCACAATAATGTACATGCCTTATTGCTTTAATCCCACAGGTTGGACTCTACATGAATTATCCATGTGCAGCCCCAACAGCAGTTTTGTCAATTTGGACCCCATAGTTGACGTTTTTGCGAGCAAGACCATAAAAAGCTTTTTGTGTTTCTGCACTTGTAAGCAGCTGAACATGAAAATAAACCCATGCAATTTTGATCTAAAATGTTTTGCATTAGTGTGCATGCTATTTGTGCTGCAAGAACAAAAAAAAAACAAAAAACAAATACAAGGGTTTATATACTTTTGGTCACATACTGTGCAACTGACAGTATCGTTACTCAATCTTGAAAACATCTTCACTTTCTTTGTTTGCTTCCAGCTGAGGATTGAGATGAAAAAGTAGATTATCAGGAACGGTCCAGCTTTACGATCTTTTCCACACAAAGGATGTTCTGTTGTCTAACAGTGGTGGTCCTGTTTCATGAAGGTTTACACTGTTCCAAAGACACATTTCATGGAACAGTTAGCAAAGTCAAAGCATCCCATCATCAGCTATCGCAATACTACACAAAGCAGGGCCAGCATTTCCACTGAGACTTTTAACAGACTAACAACACTTTAGAGCGCCTTACACATATACACATATACATATCCTCTCAAACAGTCCTGTATGTGCACGGAGTATAGAACATGAAAGCATGAAACTGACATATTAAAAAAAAAAAACAACTTAGAAAATGTTTTCTAAGGGAAAAGGGAAACCTAACCAAAATAAAAAACATTGTCATGATGACGTAATAAAAATGCACTTGCAGCACACTTGTCTGTTTACTTTTTTCTTACAGCAAAATATATATATATATATATATTTTTTTTTTCTTTTAAATGGAATTTATAGGGTGGCACAGTGGCTTAATGGTTAGCACGTTCGCCTCTCAGCGCTGGGGATTCCCAGTTGGAGTCCCGATCTGGGTGGTGTTTCCATGTTCTCCCTGTGTCTGCGTTTCCTCCGGGTTATCCGGTTTCCTCCGACGGTCCAAAAAAAAACCCACGGATTCCAGGTAAATTGAATGCTCTAAATTGCCCCGTATAGTGTGTGTATGTGTGAGTGAGTGCGTGCCCTGGATTGGCACCCTGTCCTGGGTGTATCTGCCCAGCGCCCGAGATGGTCTCACCTGGATGGGCATGGGGAACCCCACCGCGACCCTCATAAAGGAATAAGCGGAAGATAATGAATGGATGGATGGATGGATGGATGATTGTATGGATGGATGGATGGGTGTATGAGTGGGTGGTGGGTGGGCGTATGGGTTGGTGGGTGGATGGATGGATGGATGGGACGATTCCGTATTCTATGGAATGGGTGGCAACCCTAGTTGTGGGTATGGTGCTATGATCCTGATTCTTTTGTATCTCGTATAGGTCTCCATTTTTCTCCCCACGAAGGCTTGAGGTTTTGGAGTGTGTCTGTGAGAACCTTGGCAAACATTTGTTTGCGACTTCAGACGCTGATGTCCATCCAGAAAGCCTGACCTGCAAATATATGTTCTACATCTTTTTGCGTTTGATTGGGTTGAAGGCAAGGCTCTGAGTGCACTGGTCAAGATCTTCCATACCAAACTCACCCAATCATACCTGTATGGACCTGGCCTTGTGGACACATGCTGGAACCAAGAAGGGTTTTCTTGTGTGGCTTTCATTAGTACATTCTTTTGACTTTGTAAAGTTTTGTAAAGTAAAGTGCTTCCATGTTTGCAGATACAAAGTGCAAAGGCATTACGATGACATGCTGTGACTGAATGTCTGTTCTCTGGATTTTCATACACTGAGGTAGAGCCATTAGACAAACAAGAGGTTCTCAAGTCTCATGTAATTAGTTTATTTAAGCATGTAACACTTAAAAAAAGTTAAAAAAGTAAAAATTTGCTCTAAAAACCAGCACATTAATTGCCAGAAAGTTCAAATAGGGTAACGAGAGGAAATTTTAGGTGAACGCTACAAAATGCTGTGTAATTGCTTTAAGAAACAAAGAACTGTAATCCCCGTAAGTGATAGCAGTAATTTGTAATACGTTCATTGCAAAACTTTGAATGATGTGTGGCTAGATAGGCATTTGTATATTTAAAGTCCCAGTGTAACTGTACACATTAAAATCCTAGAGTATTATCTTGGGGATTTCCCATCACCACAGCTGCCCCCTCTACAGCTTTTTATTGCCTTTCATGTACTTCATTTCAGACAAGCAGGAACATCAGAGTAGCAATGAGGCATGAGGGAGAGGAGAAACTAATAGAAGCTAATTACAGTACTGCAGATCTGAATATGTGGATGTTTAAACGTCCTGCACCTGGACTGAATATTAACACCTGAGCATTACACATCACGCAGGAAGGAAAAAATAGCTTATAAGCACTTGTAACCCAAACCAGGATAAAATTAGGTAGAAAGCAACAATGAAGGATGAAGTAACGTGTGTGTGTGTGTGTGTGTGTGTGTGTGTGTGTATCCCATTGGTTGGGGTAAAAACACAGGGTTGATACAGAACTCTGCACTGAAGCAATGAGGGTTAATGGTCTTTCTCAACTACCCACTTCAGTGGACCTGGGGTTTGAATCCACAACCCTCTGATTGACAGTACAACACCCGAACCACTGTGCTACCACTCAAACTTACATTTTGCGACCCTGCAGAGGTGTATATACTCTCTACAACCACCAAGAAGTGGCTCAAAATGTCTCATCACTGGAAATGGGACAATAACAGATTTTCATGGTATGATTTTCGTCTGAGAAATATATACACTGGAAGTGAGCACACATGCCCAAAGCATTTGTCACCTAGGGAGCCATTGGGGTTCAGTGCCTTGCCCAAGAACACTTCAAACATACTTGGTGGGACTGGGAATTGAATCAGGGACATTACAGGGATTTTTTCTTGCCACTGTCACTTTGTGTTTGCTCCTTGGGGGTCCAGGCTCATGACACTGTAAAGCTGCTTTGTAACAATGTAGTGTTGTAAAAAATGCTGTATAAATAAATTACTTGAACTTCAGATTGCAAGGTTGGTTTCTTAAACACAAGCCTACGACTGATCACTATTACGATTATGATGCAATAATTTAAACAAGACAATGCAGGGTATGCGCTGAATATTAACACCAAACGTTATTTTATTTTTTTTGTAAAAATAAAAGTAAAGTGTGTGCTGCAAGTGTAACTTTATTTTAGTTCCGTGCAAGTTAAGTCATTTGGTTTAAACCTTCTACATCGTCATGGCAATTTCATGATAAAGTAATTGTAACATTTTTAATCACAATTAATTGCAAAAACGATTAATCGTCTCATGACCACCACCACCAGTGATTGGTGGCCAAGAGTGGTTATCACTATTGTACGCAGGGGAAACGTATATTTAGGTGATGTGGAAGTTGTTTTGATTGGTGTTTTTTTATTTTATAATTTTTACTAAGCTAGTTAAATAAAGTTTTTTATTTAAAAACCAACAAGAAGCAACCCATGTAAATTAACGTTTTTCACCGTTGAGACGTCCTCACAAGCCGAGAACAAACCAGTAAAAATCTATTCCGTACTCTTAAAGGAACATGCACCATTGTCTTAAAGCATTTAACGTTTACTCAAAATAATATCCAAACACACCATAGATGCTTCAGTATTTAAAGCATAATAACATAAAACATTTAATGACACGACATCAGAACTTGCTGTTTTGCACTGACCAGAGAAAATGGGGCAGGGAACACCCTTCCCAGTAATGATGCTGAAAAAGACGGAGCCCATGTGTGAGTAAATTTGTGTTGGGAAAGTCTTCAGTCAGACTGGCGTACGTCCCAAAACATGTCTAACTGCCTGAACTTGTTTTCTGCCAAATCACGAAAAGTTTCTAACTAACCAGTCCTCTTTGTGCCAGGCAAGTAGGGTTAATTAATCGGGGTTCCCTAAATAAAGGCCCTCATGTACGCATGCATATGATGACCCAGTGAAGTAATTAGTGTGTGCAACCAAAACCACATGCCTGTCTCTAATGAGCCACGGCATTGATGTGTTTGGATAACAGACTTTGCAGTTACATTTTTTTAAACATGGCCTTATACAAATCTGTGACTCGTACAACTTTACTCACTCATCGTCTAAGCCAATTATCATCAGCAGTCATGGGCACGCTGAAGTCTATTTAAGTGATCTTTAGGTGAAAAGTGGAAAAACACCCTGGACAGGTCAACAGACCATCGCAGGGCAGACACATATATTTATATACACATTCACACAGAGCTGCGATTTAACATCTCCAGATCACCTACTAAGATTTGTAGACTGTGGTAGGAAACCAGAATACGCTTCTCCAGGAACCAAACCCAGAATCTATTTGCTTTCCACCATTACCCAACGTCCAAACTGCTGGGCTTTAATTATAAAATAACCTTTATGGATGGGATCACTCTTTATATGTGCAATTTTTAAGGAAAACTTCTAAAACAAGAAGTGCAACATTTTAAATGTGCTTACATTGTCTTAATATTCAGTTACGCAACTCTTTATTATTGTATATTATTATTATCTAAATTCAAGGTCAGGTTCATGGTGTCATCAACTTAAAAATAATCAGTTGTTGGATCAGATGCATCGGTGCATCACAGGCTGGTGAGAAACAACCAAAAGCCACTGCTCTGCCACTGAATATCTGGCGATATGTCCTCAATTCTCAGAGACACAAAGCCAGACAGTAGTATTAGAATGGTGCTGCCATCATGTGGTAAACGCCAGAATACATTAAACATATGACTCATTTATTCTGACAGAGTAAGCAACACATTACAAGCCGGGGCCGTTTGGGATCTTTGTAACTGAAGTCCAGCAAGTTAAAATGGTTAGCACTCTCACCTAGTAAGCAATTACATCAACTGGAAGATAATGAAAAAATGTGTCTGGTATGCATGTGTCTTTTACGGCATGGTGGCGTAATGGTAAGCACATTAGCTGTTCAGCATTAGGGATCCAGAGTGAAACCCATTTTGGGTGGAGTTTCCGTGTTCTCCCCATGGGTTTTCTCCGGGTTCTCCGGTTTTCACCCAACATCCAAAAACATGGAGTCAAGGTACATTGGCAGCTTAAAGGTCTCCTATACAGCGTGCCTATGTAAGTGAGGGATGGTTTAGGGCACTGTGCTGGTTATCTGCCCACTGTCCGAAACGTTCCCCCCGAAGGGGCATGTGGTACCCTCCCATGACCCTAGTATAGGATTAAACGGTCAAGATAATGGGATGAGACGAGCTTAGTATTAGAATTCCAATCTAGCATAAAGTCACACAAAGTAATGGGGGTTCATGTGTTATTGATTTTATTTTTTTTCTCAATAAATTTCAATTATAGGAAACTTCAGTCTATATAAATGTAAAGTCACTGGGTAATTATTGATTTCTCTTCTTTTTGTCCTTAATCCAGCAACAGCAACGAAGAAACATATTCCTTATTGAACGTGTCAACTAACTAATCAAAAAATTTGGAATTTTGGGGATTTCGTCCTTCAGGCTTTGAAAAGGAAGACTGGAGCGAAGAGCAAGGAATATCGCTTGATGTGGGTTTGGAGCAAAGCTTTCTTGTAAATCAAAGAGCTGTTCTTCCTTTGATGCTAAGAGCTCACTAATTAGTGCGCGTCTCAGAAGCTCAGGATTAACCACTTCCGAAACTCTTTAGGATTTTTTTTTTTTCACTTGCTGGGTCTATCTCAGGTTTGAGGGGACTTCTTAAATCAGTTTCCGTCAGGTCCACCACTGTGACTTTGGTCATCCCGTCACATCGGATCGTGTCATGTCTAATAGAACCATGAATTTCCAGTGAGGGCATTGGCTTGCCTGTAGAAATCGGTGCTTATGCACAGTTCCGCAGTTAAACGTATGGCACCACTTTTACACTTTACTGTAACAAGCGTTGCAATCTTTTAAACGCTTTGTAGGAAATTACCAATTCGAGTCTGAATGTGAAAAAGAATGTGCAGGAATTGTTTTTGATTAGCTCAGTAATTGTAAAAAATAGGCTCGAGCAATTAAAGCAAATTTCAGGCGAATAAATTCATGCACTACTGATCACTGTACTCTTCATTAATTGTAATACTTTCCTATAAGCTGTCTTATCGTAACAGTGTGTTTGGACGAAAACGCAGCGAGCCAGACAATCAGGCCCTGTCATTCTGCACTACGCTCAGTTAGGGTTCAGCTGGAACTGCCAAAGCCCAAATGAGCTCCATCACACACCTGCAGCTAGGAACATCTAGCAATTATTGCCGCATCTCGTCTGAAATCCAGGGGAAAAACACTCACTGTGCTCTTTGAAAGCCTTTAACCTTTACCAGTGAACATAAACTAATTACATTCTTGATGCAGTGGCAGCCTCGGGACAGCCATGAATGGGAATCACCATTGACGACTTAATTAGCGTTTGCCGATCTGGAACATGTAATTCAACTAGAGCTGTTCTTTTGAATGCCTTCTCATTATCTCCGTTCTGTAGCGAAGTGCCCCGCTGAAAATGGCACTTGCTCAGATGGAGGTGGGGGCCCAGAAAGGAATAGGCTGACATTCATATTACTCAAAATGTCAGCTCAGAGCCTATGAGAGCCAACCCTGACTGCCCCTCGTACAATGGAGCCCATTCTTTCATGTCACTTAGTGATAATTTCAGCCCGTCAAAACAGCTTGTGTTTTAGCAGCAATGTGTTAATAGGCCCGCGGCTGGGTGTGAGAGTGTTCCAAGCCACACACATCAGATGGAGGTCGGAGGTTAATGTGGACCCTCTGATTCGGGCGGCTGGGATTTTTGCAACCTTTTCACTGAGACGGAAACAGAGAGGCAGAAAAAGGATGGACTCCATAATGCGATATAATTAGTCAACAGTTTTTGGGTCAGAATCTCGCCAGCTGACTGGTCGAGTTGCAGCAAGTGTATAGGAGCAGATGGGCCACCTGGGCTTTTGTAGGAGCCAACAAATGTCCTAGCCATGTAAGGCCAGCAGGTGGGCTTGGAGAGGTCTCCACTGGGTTTGCATGCCAAGTCATTCATTAGGATTCAGAACCACGTGCATTGTTACCTCTAATGGTCAAATGGTGCAGCTTCTCCAGTCGGTGGAACATTCGAACATAATCACTTTACAGCAATGAAATGGAAAAAATAAATAAAGCAACAAAATACAAACCAATAGAGAGTTTCTTTACATTGCATTAAGTCATGGTGGCACAGTCTATGTGGAACATCAGTGGTTTTCTCCTGTCCATGTGGGTTTTTGGTGTTGTCCCACAGTCCAAAAAAATGGATTCAAGGAAAATTAGCTGCTTTAAATTGCCCCGTATAGTGTATCTGCGTGAGTGTGTGCGATGGATTGCGCCCTGTTCTGGGTGTTGGATTAAGCGGAATATAATGATATGAATTGTTCGGATCCCCCCTCCCCCCCCATGAGCCTAGTATAGGATTAAGCGGAATATAATGATATGAATGGTTCAGATTCCAATTTTGGGAGAGTTTCCATGTACTACCTGTGTCCACTTGGGTTTCCTCAAGGTTCTCCAATTTCCTTCCACAATTTGAAAATATGGAGTCAAGGTAAATTGGGTGCATCTGTCCAACGCCCAAAACATTCTCTCATAGATGGGCACGGGAAACCCCCTCGCAACTCAAGCATAGGATTACGTGGAAGATAACAAGAGGGGATGGGATTGCAAGTTATTTTGTGTATGCTTTTATCCCAAGCAACTTACAAGTAAGGCGGCACGGTGGTTTAGTGGTTAGCACGCTCATCTCTCAGTCCCAATCTGGGTGGAGTTTCCATGTGCTCCCCGTGTTCGCATTGGGTTTCCTCCGGGTTCTCCGGTTTCCTTCCACAGTTCAAAAACATGGATTCAAGGTAAACTGACGGCTCTAAATTGTCCCTATATAGTCTGTGCGTTTTTGAGTGTGGGCCCAGTGATAGATTTGCACCCTGTCCTGTATCTGCATAGCGCCAAAAATGTTCTCCCCTGGATAGGTGGGGAACCCATCTCCAGTGACCCTAGCAAAGGATAATGAATGAATGAACCTACAACTAAAATATCAATATGTGTCAGTAAGTTAAGCGTTTTAAGCCGTAAATAAATGTAATATTAACAAACTTTTACCATCTTAGGTTTTTTAGGTTTTGTTCAGCTGCGGAATGAACCAATTGAGTTCAATCTAACGGACAGTACATTAATATTTAAACAAGTTAACCCCGCAACATCCAAACACAATAGTCAGCTGGAAAAACAACAGTCTATGGTGAAATTATGTATACAAGCCTTCTCCGCAGCTTAAATGTCATTGCCTCTGACAGTACCACGCTGCAACTGAATATGACGTGAACAATGGTGTCATGCTAATGGTCAGAGGTGAAGGGGGTTAATCAGGTCCGGTTTCAGTCTGCCCTTTGCGACAGGAAATCAGATACATCGTCATAGGCAAGGTATATTTTACATAAATACAATGTTTCACCATTAAATAGTCATTTAATAGAGATAAAGAGCATGACTTTTTAGCCTACATCACATTGTTTCCGTTTTAAATTGGTGCGTTTGTTTAGACTACATGGAAGCATTCTGCTATATTTGGATTTTGCTGATAAACCAGGTTCCCACAATCACAGACTACACAGCATCATTAACTGCTTGAGACAAGATTTAAACACCAGATTCCACTATTGGGAATGGAAGTTAGATATCATCAGCTTAGGTATGGCATACAAGACGTTTGCCAAAATTGCTGTAAATAATGCTGATGTAAATGATATAGGTTTTTATGCTGCCAATACAGCCAATGTACTTAGTTCTTCATTGTATGTAGGTCGTCATAACTATAATGATAATACATATCAAGCAGATGCTTTTATCCAAAGTGACTTACAGGTATCCCAACTTGGTTGGAATCAGAACACAGGGTTGATACAGCACACTGGAGCAATGAGCGTTAAGGGTCTTGCTCAAGGACCCACATTGGTAACTTCAGTGGGTCTGGGATTTGAACCCACAACCTTCTGATTGATAGTCCAACGCCCTAACCACTGAGCTACCACTCCATAAGCACACATATGATGTAATATAAGATTATATATATCATGATAAACTGCTCCAGTCTTCCTTCGCAAGGCCTAAAGAACAAAATCCCTAAAATTCCAATTTTTTTAATAAACGAAAGTATCTATTGGATGGATACGACTAAAGAAAGAAACATAGACACACACAATACATTTATAATATAACAATAATAATAATAATAATAATAATAATAGGGGCAGCACTGTGGCTTAGTGGTTAGCAGGTTCGCCTCCTAGCACTGGGGATCCAGTTTCGAAGTTTCCATGTTCTCCCAGGGTCCGCATGGATTTTCTTGGGTTTTCCGGTTTCCTCCCACAGGTAAAAGCATGGATTCAATGTGAATTGGCTGCTCTAAACTGTCCCATGGTGTCTGTCTGTGTGTCTGTGTGTGCCCCGTGATGGATTGGCGCCTGATTCCGGTTCCCAAATCATTCTGTGAGTAGAATTAGGCAGAAGATAATGGGTGGATAATGCACAAATATCAATAAAATCTGGAAAATGTTGAGTGTTCAAAGACTTATACCTGGTAGTTTACATTTTTTTTTGTGCCCAATGAGGATGAGTCCCCCACTGGGGACTTCTCATGTAGAAAAATAAAAACCCATAGAAATAACAACCAGGACCTTTTTTCTGTGAGGTGACAGTGCTCCTAAATTATACAACAGTAAATAAAAAGGTAACACACACTCTGTAATAAATCCAAGCATGAACACAAGCTTGAAAACAAACTATTTTTAAATAAAGCACTAAATCACAATAAAAAAAAACTCCCATGGTACATCCAAGTGAGATGTTACCCTCCAAATTCCAGGTCATACAAACAGTTAATCACTAGAAAAAAATTTCTCTTTAGTCTTTGGGTTTGTACAGCGACTCATCAAACAGGAAGGGCTGAGGCACATACAATAATTAGCTATCTGAAAGTACTTCCTATGACATTGGTGGCGTTTGATATTTCCTTTTACAGACAGCCAACAGCGCTCGGTTTTGTCTCCCAGGCTGGTTTCCTAAGCTGAAGCACAGAAAGGCCCATGCAAGCAGATCTTATCAGCAACCCTTGGCCTTTGATCAGTACATTGCTGGCAAGCGGCCACTTTATAGACGATGTTTTAGTGGCCTTTAGTGGCCTGCAGCTATATAACCTGAGCGGAGTGGAATAGGGTTTGGCTAATGTCCATGTAAAAGTTTCTAAAAGCCACAGTTTAAATACATTTACTTAATTGTTTCTTTTTCAATAAACAGAATGCGAATCTGAAAACAAAACGATTTAAAATATAGATTGCATGTAAATACTTCCAACACAAAACGATTAGAAGGATTTAAGTTCAAACTTATGTTAGCTTAATGCTTCAGTTATAAAATTGAAAGATCGCACCGTATACGTTCACAGTGATGTCTGAGCCAGACAGGATGGTCCCCTTCCCACTCCCCAGAGTACGCTTCTCGCGTCAAGAAGATAAAAGAAGACAGATGTGTGGGGAGGTCCAACTCACTGCTGAACAGATCTGTTCCAGCGAGACCCCCTGAAAGACATGCCCCTGGTGGAGTGCGCTTTTAAACCTAAAGGAACCAGCAGCCCTTTAAAGTATGCTTTCGAAATGGCTTGACCAGCCAAAGTGACAGTCTCTGTTTGGAGATAGGCTTCCGCGAGAGAGAAGGGGCCCATGAGATGAAGAGTTGGTCTTCCTGTATGCTGTGTTCCTGCTCAGGTAAATGTGGAGAGCTCGCATTTGGCAGAGTGAGTGGCGTTACTGTTTGGGGAGAATTGCATATCCTTTAAGTAGACCTTAATGGTATAGAAGGACTTTGCCTTATCCATAAGGTCTTGAAGGAACCGGAGAATATCAGGCATGGAGCTCTGATAAGCTACTTGCCCTTTATCAGAACACCGCCTCTCGAACACCCACGAATTACAGTCATACACTGATCTGGTGGACCGGCCCTGGCACCCTGAATCATCGCGATAACAGGAGGAGGTAACCCTAGCACGCTGAGGTTAGACCTCTCAGGGGCCAATTCCAAAGTGCTACTTGCTCTGTGTGAAGGTGGAAGATCTCTCTGTTCACTTGTGATAGTAAGTCCAAATGAATTTGAAGGGCGCAGGGCTGCGCACGGAGAAAAGACATGATCTCCATGAGCCAGGTCGCTCTGTGCCATCTCAGAGCTATCAGTATGAGTGACCGTCCTTCCTCACTCACTCTGGCTAAAGTGTGGGAGGGGGATCAGACCCGGGGGGGGGATGCGTATAGTAGAACCCGTGGCCAGGGTTGAGCGAGAGCATTGACCCCGAGCAGCATTGTTGTGCCACAGGGCAGTGGGTCTAACACAGCTTTCCACTAAGTGGGGGTGGAGGCACCGCTCTCCATACAGTAAGGAACTAGCCAGCGTCGCTAAGATTGACAGTAAATGCCAATCGCAAGACAGCAGCAGTACAAGTGCGGGGAGAACATGTTCCCCACCAATTCATCTCAGCCCCTGTTGTCATGTTGTCGCAGCGGACACGTGATAGTGACGGAGGTGAGGGAAGAAATGACAAAGCCAGCCACACGGCTAGTAGCTTCAGATAACTTATGTGAGCGGTAGACAGCCTGTTCGACCACGTCTCGTTCGCAGTCCTGCCCTGGAGGTTGGCACCCTAGTCTGAAATCACTACTTTCCTCGTGCATCCGATTGGGCAGCCACAGAAATAAAAGTCCCTCCATCTCCAGTGGCTTAATGCTGTTACTTACGCGTTACTACCACCGGGCGATGAAGATCACGTGGTGCTCGCAGGCATCTCTTGAATGTTCTCATTCACAACAAACCCAGGGGGAGAACCTGAATAGCGGAAGCCATTAGCGTAAGTGATTATTGCTTGCTCGCGCATGTGGGTGGAGTCCAGGTCTAGGTCAGAAACTTGACGTTTCGAGATGAAACCAGACAGCTCTTGGCCAGATTGACTCTGAAGCCAAGCAGAGCTAGATGAGACAGCAGAGTATGTGTGTCCCTCAGCACTCGGTCTGGAATCGGCTATAACCAGCCAATCGTCCCCCTGGGCACAGTTAAATGAAGCTTAGTCAGACTTAATCAGAGAGCTGTAAAACAGCTACAAGCGGATGTGAACTGATTAACAGCACGCCCAATGGTGTTTTATATACTCTGAGGAAGGCGGGGCAAGCCGACTTGGTGCAATTGGATGCTTTCATGAGGTCAGATCTCATAGATGGATCTTAAAACGAGAATGAAAGAGAAAATATCTGGACTGGACATACAGGAAACATTCATTAGATGCTTGTCCTTTTTGCCATGTTAAATTATATAATTGCTGGATGTTATTTATTATTCAAATAACCAGTTTCACGGCATTTCAACGACTAAGATAAAGTAGATCACTACTAAAGTTCTTGGAAAGTAAATCTGGGCCGTTGTAGGCTTGTGGTGAAGGAACCAGCCTTGCGACCTGAAAGTCACCGGTTCAATTTCCAATCCCACCAAAGTTGGCTGAAGTCCGCTTGGGCAAGGCACCTAACCCTAATTCTTCCCTGGGTGCCGTATACAGGACTCCAGTGTGTGTATATGTGTGTGTCTTTAACCTCATGGATGAGTCCAATGCAAAGGACAAATCCAAAGTAGATCAGTTTAAAATTCATAGGTGGCTGAAGATTCCCAACTTTGCACATTCCGTTCGGAAACATCACAACAATATAAGAATCATATAAAACTCCCATCTTTTATTTCCTTGAAATTTTAACTGGTTGTTCTTTTACTGCTGAAATATATCTTTTCCAAAACTCCAATAAACCCCAAGTTTAATTGGCGCATTAACAGATAGCATTTGCACCTTGTTAGTTTGCTTTGCCTCGTGTAGGCAGGAGTGTGAGTGTGTTTCTGCATGTGTGCTAATTCTGCCCAATGTTTTATGTGTCAAAGAATAAACAACACACACCTTCATGTTCCTGTGAATTGGGTGGTTTCGTTTCTTAATTTGACCTGAACTGCCCTGCATTGTTAACATGTGTTACATAAAGCTGCTGCAATAAACTCAACAAAGCTGCTAAGACTGCCTGCCTTGCTCTTTCTTTTCTTATGGTGCACCGTGGCCCAGGAGGAACGTCGTCTTGTTATAATATGTACTTGTATGTGTCTGAAATGACAATAAAGACTTTCTGACTCTGACTGAGATAAAGTCGCACCTCGGCCTTCAGTATTACTTATCGACACATTCACAATATTTGTCTGTGCACTGCGAGCAACTGTAACCAAAGGATAATTCTCTGTATGTGTGAGTATAATTGGCAAATAAAGCATGGTTCTGATTCTAATATTAAAACAGTGGGTCAAGACTCATGTCATTACACCATCAAGAGTTTTAATTATTTATGCAATAAAGTTTGGGATTAAAGACAAATGCGTCGTAACCGCAATGACTGCATATTGTCCACCGGCAGCGAATAATTAATCCAAACACCGCGCTGTGAGAAGGATTCTTGTTTTGGAGTGCGGATGCTGGGACATTGAAGTCCCAGTTTAGAGGAACACTTTTGTATTCAGCGTGCTCCTCTCGCGCTTATTTACTGCCAAGGGCTACTGTATCCGGTTTCTACACTGCGATCATACATTAAGTGGGACGGGGCAAGAGGCCTGTACATCTGGGGAGAGCACAATAAGTCTAGTTGGACCCACTAAAAGAAAAAGCAGGTCATGAGCTGTAAACCATGAATAACTTTTTAAACAGTAACATGCATAACATCCAGATATCTGTACATTGACGAACACGGGATAATGTTTTAACTGGTGATGATGATGTTGGTACACACAAAAGATCACTTGAAACGTAACCCTTTTTATAAAACAGTCCCAATAGTCCCATTAAGTGCATTAAGTCCCAATAATGCACGCCCTCTCTCACCTTATTGCTTTCTTATAATGGCATATAACATGATGAATGAATTGCATAAGAACTTGTTTATTTCCTCTCTGTATTTTATTCATTATCGCTCTGTGTCTCATTTTTCTTCTCCTATGTTTTATCTTGCTCTTTCAGAATCCTTCCTGTCCTGATACTGTGAGTGGCAGATGTGATAAAGTCTAACCCTGTGTGGCTGAGAGAATATTGTTGAGGCAACAGGGAGGCAGTCTGCTAACCCTGCCACAATGACGGCGGGCTCCAGAGGACACCGAGTCCACGCTGATCCTGGACAATGGCAACCCAAACCTCTCACTTGAGCTCCTGACAAGATAGTGTAATGGGAAGGTAATCATCGAAGAAAAGCTCCATCAAATATTCAAAAGCAACTCAGCATGGGGTTGATTAAATATCGACTCTTCTGTTCCGCTCTCATGCTCCACTTTGACTCCTCACACAAACCTCGCACCCTGAACCTGTTGTCATGCAGGAAGGCATGCGGGGCTTTCCAACCTTCCTGTTGGCCTCTTTACACTCTACTCAACCTGAGCTTCACTGGGTTCCTATAATGAAACTTTGAATCTCTTGTAGAGTACACTTTTACTGTATTGATTTATCGTATCGCTGTAACTCAGTCTTTTTTATTTATTTTATTGGGATGCCTGATAATATGGTTTGATTATGTAAACAATGGCATCGGGCAAAGCCCTTACTGATTCACTTATTCATTCATTATCTTCCACTTAATCCTGTACTAGGGTCGCGGTGGGATTTCCCATGACCATCTAGGGGAGAACATCTCGGGAGATACACCCAGGACAGGGTGCCAATCCATCGCTGGGTACACATTCACTCACACAGCCCCACACATAAACACACACCATATGGGGCAATTTTAAAGCATTCAATTTACGTTAAATCCATGTTTATGGAATGTGGGAGGAAACCCATGCAGACACGGGGAGAACATGGAAACTCCACCAAGATTGGAATTCGAACCGAAACTCCCCAGCTCTGAAAGGCCTTACGTGCTAACCACTAATCCACTGTGCCACCCCATCTGACTCACTAATTACTAATTCACCCACTTTTCGAGTACCTATAGATGTGAAATTTGACACCATTGACTCCCCATCATATCCTTGAAATAACTCCTAACGTTTCTAAATTTGATTGTCCAATCAATATCACCATCAAACACAATACCCCTCCAGTTTCACATCAGGCTCTTCCTAAGTACCTCCAAGGCTAAAACTTGTGATTACTTACCATATCCTTGGAAAAACTAACGGATTCCGTATCGCCATTGACCGCAACACTTTTGATAGTTTGGGATCTTTGCAAGAACCTACAAAGCTGAAACCTGGCTCGGTCATTCCTTATCGTGTTCCTGGAAAACCTACTGATAAATTCACACGAAAAAGCAACTGCATGGATGCCGTAGTCACAATTTACTCTATATTCATTTCACATATTCAGATTTTATTTGCCACAAACCTCACTCTATAACAATACATTTATTTTGAATATATCAATTCATCACTCATTCAAAAATAATTGCGTTTCAACTTTCATTTTGGTATCAAGTTCTCCCCCTTAGCGCAGCACAGGTACTCCAGTTGTAATATATGATTTTAACTTCATATAGTTTTATATAGGGATATATACAGTATTTTTATTTATTCATCTTCCACCTAATCCTATACTAGGGTCACGGGGGGAGCTCCCCATGCCCATCCAGGTGAGAATGTTTTAGTTGCTGGGCAGATACACCCAGGACAGTGCAGCAATCTATCGCTGGGCACAAACTCTCTCACTCACACACACACTCTATAGGGGCAATTGATATTTTTTTCATGTTTTTGGACTGTGGAAGGAAACCAAATAAGCCCAGAGAAAACCCACAGGGACACGGGGAGAACATGGAAACTAAATTGGCAGTCGTAGGCTTGTGGTTAAGGAACCAGCCTTGCGACCTGAAGGTCCCCGGTTGGTTTCCCGGTCCCACCCGGCTGGTTTGAATGTTGTTCCTCTGTGTGCAATTACAGTGGGCAAATTAGATCACTTTATTTTTATGATATCGATTAAATAATAAGAAGACGATAAGAATAAAGCCCTGAGTGTGGTTAAAACTTGTTATTTTGTGTAAAGATATAAAGTTGGCATGATGCACATACCGTTCCACCCGTAGTCCCTTCCCAAATTGCCTGCCTTAGACAACAAAACATGGCTTTCTGACTATTCATTTGAGGGATTGTTTCATTTATACAGGGAGTTGTTGGAAATGTGTATATCAGTGTTCAAAGCGAGGCTGAGGCTGCTCTAAAGACCAAAGGCTGCTCCACTCTTTAATCCTGATATATTGCCTGGTGTTTCCATTATTTTGTATATGTCTGGAAGGATTTGCAGACAGTTTCATTTGAAGCTTTTTCAAAGTGAGAGTATGGAGGCCCTATGATTACATTCAAAGTGTATATACTTGTACGTTTCAACTCTGGAACATGGCCACCAGAAAGGACTCTCAAAAAGAAGAAATATCCAGACAAAGCTCTGAGGCCTGGAGACCATTCTGCTTTCTGTACATGGTTTGTAAATGTTTTAAGCCTTGTGTGGCAGATGTTTAAAAATAGATTTTACTTACCAATTGAACAAAATGTATAAAATGGCTTAGTAGATAAAAAAAAGTACATATGTGTATGTATTTTTCATATTTACATATGTGCTACGAAATCTAGTTCATATGATGCTAAAATT
>JAOUQT010000002.1:12933489-12945173 GCA_025769995.1 Xyliphius kryptos | reverse complement strand
GGGGGGGGGCTTCCCCATGCCCATCCAGGGGAGAACGTCATGGGCACTGGGCAGGAATGTGGGTGAAAACCGGAGAACCCGGAGGAAACCCAAACAGCCACGGGTAGAACATGGAAACTCCAACCAGACTGGGATTCGATATATTCTTAATATATTTCTGGAAAATACTGTCAAATGATTTTTAATGTAAGGCGGCACCTCCTTCGCTGGGGATCCAGGTTCGAAACCCAGACAGGGTTAAAAACATGGATGCAGGGTAAATCGGATGCTCTAGATTCTCACTATTTGAAATTGCCCCCATATAGTAAATGTGTGAGTAAGTGCATGTGTGAGTGAGTGCCCAAGGCATTCTCCCCAGGATGCTGGATGGCCATGGGAAACCCCCTGCTTCCCTACTCCCTAGTAATAGACTAAGCGGAAGATAATGAGATGAGATTTTCAATGTAAATCTTTAAGGCTACTCCCCAGATGAGTCATCATAAAAAATCTAAGATTTGTAAATAATCCCAGACTTTTAAGAATAAGAATAAGATGCAATTAAGATCTCCCACTTATTCCTCTACTAGTGTCACGGTGGGGTTCTCCATGCCAATCCACGAGAGAACATCTTGGGCGCTGGGCAGATACACCCAGGACAGGTACCCAATCCATTACTAGGCACACACTCACTCACACAAACATACAGGGCAATTAGGAGCATTCAATTTACCTGAAATCCATGTTTTTGGACATCGTGCCGCCAAATTTTAAAATAAAAAAACATCATTAAACCTAAATTTTGGAAATACACTGGCACAGAATAGAATTTATTAACGTGTTAAAAACGTGTTGGTTTCATTAAACTGAATCATCCACCTCACATGACTCTACTTTTTTCATATACAATAATAAAAATGGTACTGGATATAGATCTGATAGCTTTTCTCGGGTTGTCAAGTATATTTATCTTTCACTGCTCTACTGCTTCAGACCACATCCTTTGGTTTGGGTTACAAATCTCTTCACTTCCTTTACTTTAACTTACACAGAACGTGTGATTGACCCATCTGGAAGCTCCGGGGGTAGCTGTTGAAATAGTGAATACACACAGACTTAAACAGCTCTTTGATTCTGCGGTGTATTTTTGTAGTAGTTAAGGTGAATGGTTTCACCTTTGTGCGAAGAGCTTTTAAAACGCCGTATCATATCTCACGCTGGGAGTCCCGAGGGTCGAGAGAAATACAAATCGTGTGGAGGAGCTATTTTGAATGGCTGGTTGCAGTTAGGCAAAAAGTTTTGGAAAAACTTACAGCAGATTTGAGGTGAATAGGAAATTACATACTCCAAAGCTCTGAAGCAAAAGAAACACAGTGACATCATAACTAACTCATGATGAAACTCACTGGTTGTGGGATGAAAAACCTTTTCCGGAAGGCTTTACATCTGCCAAGAAAAACAACTGTAGTCAACGTCTTCTAAATTTTGTTCACTACATAAGCAGATGAACATGGTTTATATCTATAATAATTACATTGGGTTGTTTGGAGTGAGGGAGGGTGCTATTACTTTTAAGGTTTTACAATAATTTAAAGGCTGAGAATTAAGATTCGAATCCCAATTTGGGTGATGTCCTCATTGAGAGTTTAAATCTAAACATACATTTAAGGTAAACTGGCTGCTCTAAATTGGCCCTATATATAGTGTGCCTACGTGTGTGTGTGTGATGGACATGGGCATATAGACCCCTCACCCCAGCGATCCTAGTAGAGTATTAAGCAGAACATAATGAGATGAGATGATCTAGGCGAGAAGGCGTGCATTACTGTAAATAAATTACGGGTAAGAGGTGTTAGGCATGGTGATTTACAATAATACAAAACCTGGAGTTCCTTATTTCTTTAATAAAATGATCCCAAATATACCATAATAAAAAACAAGCTCGAATTCATAAATACATTTATAAAAAACAAAATTGTTAATAAAATCTAGTCCAGTTTTCAAAGTTAACTTTGATGCTGAGTAAGAGGATACCGGTCTCTCTAACAATCCATGCCATCTAGTGGCCATATTACAGAACACAGTTTATAAACAATAGCTGCAACAGGCTTAGTGCTTGTCGTTAATTAGCTTGCTGTATATATTAATCTGTATTTCTATTTATGGTACATGAATACAAATGTCTAATGGTCAGTGGTGTGTATTATTGCCAATAATGTCATGGTTGAACAAGCGGCTCAACCAATCAGATTTAAGGAACGGAACTACCCGTTTATTAATTCAAATTAATGGACCTTTAGTTAAAAAGGTGAATGGGGTTGCAGTCCCTCAGTCACTGTTTTTTATTATTCCTTGTTAATTCACTTTGTACTGGTTTGTCATTTTTGTCATTAGAAAACATTAACCTTTTTCCCTCTTAATTGATGTAAATTGTGTTTTTGTGCCCGCCAGGTTCCTTCCTTTTGTGTATTAAGCCTTCTCTTTGTTCAGTAAGAGATTTTTATGCTACAGTGTTTCTCAGTGTGTTTATCATCATCCTCATCAATATCATCAACACCCTCATTATCATCATATTTATGGATAACCACTCCTGTTAACCTGCTAACTTGCTCTTATCGCTGTACTTACCAGGATGCGGTGTGACAGTAGGATCTCCCCAGAGGTAAGATATAACCAGTAGAGGAATCGCCTCCAGTAATCTTGTTTCATGTCCTTCTTCTTCATCTTCCTGGCCATGATTTAGTCCATTCTTTGTCTTCCTCACCATGAAACCATTTAATTTCCATTCGCTCCTAATTGCGAGAATCAGAATACTATATTAATCCCTTGACGGAAATTGCAGCAGTTACAGATGCCCCATTTTTTAGTTTTATAGTAAACAACTAAATAATAAAGGATAGAAGTAGTGCTACAACTAATAAAAATAATAAACTCATCTTTCAAAATGTAAAATAGTGAAATTAAAAAAAATATTGAATAGCATGAAAAAGTTGACTCATTTTCCATAATTCCATGGAAAATAAATCAACTTTTCCAAGTATTTATTCATTTGTTTTTACATAATTTGGGTTTCCATCTTATAAATCCAACAAAAACAGGAATTCATAGAATTAGAATCATCTCAAGGATTGACTGGCCAGCCAACTCACCAGACCTACACCCAATTGAGAATCTATGGGGTATTCTCAAGAGGAAAATGAGGGGCACCAGACCCAACAACAAAGAAAAGCCGACAACAAGCATCAAGAAAATCTGGGCTTCCATAACTCCCAGGCACAGGATGGCACGGGCATTAAACCAGGTTTTGGTGCTTCTGGCGACATGGGCAGGGGCCAGGTGCTGCTGGAAGATGAAATCTGTCTCCATACAGATCTTCAGCAGAAGGAATCATCCTGGTAGGCTGTTGTGGTGAGCTTGGATTTAAGAAAGCAGTGTTTACCGACACCTGTACCGGGCATTGCACCCAAAATCATGACTGACTGGAAATTTCACACTGGACCTCAAGCAGTTTGGATTCTATTCCTCACCTCTACTATTAGATGATTAGTGTGTCACAGCCAGTTTAAAACATTCAAGCTCTGCAAAATTCTTCTTGAAATTCTTTTTCATGGGTTTTATGAGCTGGAAGCCCAAAATATGAAATTACGTAAAAAATCAAGACATAAATACTTGAAATCGTTTAATATATTTACATTTATCAACTGAATCATATAGTGTAATGAAATAAAACAAAATATTGCATCCTATAGCATGACTGTGTGGAACGCCAACAATTTTTTATTTTGTTTTTTTTTATTGTGGCATGTAGAGACTTTTTTATTATTATTTTTAACCAATGTCAAGGTGTGGTACTTCAAAAAACTAAGTTATTGGGCTATTAACTAGAATGTTGGAGGTTCAAATCCCAGGTTACCAATGTAGGTTCTTGAGCAAGACCCTTAACCTTCACTGCTCTGAAGATGCTGTATCATGGCTGACCCTGAATTCTGACCTCAAACAAGTACTTGTAAGTTGCTTTGGATATTCGAAAAATTGACCAAATGTAAATGTTTGGAAGCATCGTGGAGTATATTATCTTTTTTATACCTGTAGGAAACTGTTAAAAGGTGGGTTTCGTTTCCAGAGTCGTTCCTCTGCCTGCATGTTCGAGACTAAACATATGGAACAATTCTTTAAGCTCTTTTTAAAGGCGTCTTAAAGTTGTGCCTCTATAGGTGAAGTGTAAATTATACCTGTTAATTGAAAATATATAATTTAGAAGACCGCCTCAAGATGAAAGCTTCAGAGTTTCCTGAGGATGTTCCGGTTTCCGATTCGCCAAATGAATCTTTATATGAGTCGGTTTGTTTGGAACGAATCGATTTCACAAATGACTCCTTTATCGATTCTAAATAATTTTTCCTGTTTTTTTTTAATTTTTTTTTTTTACTCAATCAGCCAACAGGTGTCTCTGTTGGATTTTACAGTGGCTACTCGACCTGCCAGAAGTTCCATCCACAATGACCTACCTGCCACAACGCTGGATATCCTTCCCACCGTAACACTTCCTTCATACTGTTACCCTAGACGGCCCTCACCTGCAACGCAAGGTGGCCTTTAATCGGAAAGCTAGACTGCCTTTCCTCAACGTTAGAAGGCCTTCTTGCTGCAATATTAGACGGCCTTTCCACCTTTACACTGGGCGGCGAGATGGCGTCCCCGATGGAATTTAAGGGGATTTTAAAATAGTGGGCTACCCGACCTGCCAGAAGTTCCATCCACAACGACCTTCCCGACACAACACTACACAGCCTTCACCCTGCTACCCTAGACTGCCTTCACCCGCAACGGTAGACACCCTTTACCCCCGAAGCTAGACGGCCTTCCCGCCGCAACGCCAGTCTGCATTCCAGCCACAATGTTAGACGGCCTTCCTGCGCATCGCTAAACGACCTTCCAGCCGCAACACTACACAGCCTTCCCACTGCTACCCTGGACGGCCTTCACCCGCAACGCTGGACGACCTTCCTGCAGCAACACTGGACGACCTTCTCCTGCGATGCTAAACGGCTTTCCCTCTAAAACATTAGATGGCATTCCCGCCGTAACACTGGATGGCCTTCCCGCTATTACCCTAGACGACCTTCCCGCCGCATCGCTAGATGGCCTTGTCACAACGTTTGACGACCTTCCACTGCCAATTTTATTTAAATTTAACACATTTATGGGTCAAACAGGGTGACACGGTGGCTTAGTGAGTAGCACATTCGCCTCTCAGCGCTGGGGATTCCCGGTTCGAATCCCAATCTGGGCGGAGTTTCCATGTTTCCTCCGGGTTCTTCGGTTTCCTCCCACATTCCAAAAACATGGATTCAAGGTAAATTGCCCTGTATAGTGTGTGAGTGTGTGTGAGTGAGTGTGTACCCAGCGATGGATTGGCTGGCTGTCCTGGGTGTATCTGCCCAGTGCCCGAGACATTCTTCCCTGGATGGGCATGGGGAACCCCCCCAACCCCCCCCTGCGACCCTCAGAAAGGAATAAGCGAAAGATAATAAATGAATGAGTCAAACATTGTTTTTTCATTGTGTTTCTATCCGTTTTCTAAAAGCAATAAGACGGTTGTTCTCAATAATTATTATTATCTTTCCCTTAATTTATTCACAATAATGCACCCCCTCTTGCCTTATTGTAAGCTTCTGTGGATAAAAACATCTACCAAATTCTACAAATGTAGTTTCTCCAAAAATCATTCCATCTATTATAAATCATCTCGATATATAATTTTATGAAACACTGTGTCATTTTTCTGCCTTTATGTGAATTATATCGGGTCCAGTTTCATGTGGCCTTGGTTCTTTGGAAGAAGAATCATGTCATCCGCTTGTCATTTGTCAACGTCCTTGTGTCCAGTCAGCACTGAGAGCACTGTGCTGCCATACAGAGCTTCTCCAGGCTGAGCAGGAATGATGTGGTGGTGAGTGTGGTCGTGTGGAGCAGGGACATATGGGGACAGGCTCACACACACTGCCTCTATTAAAGACGTCTCAGCCGTCGCGCATGCTGCAGATCCCTTATTGTGCTGCAGCAGCCCACATTGGCCCTGCTTTCATGTGGCAGAGCGTGTTTAGCATATGACCGTACAGACCCAAAAACTGTGCCCACTTGGCAAGTTGGCTGATCAGCCAGCACCCTATATTTGAACGTCAGATTAAAGGTTTCTGTTTGTCTTTGGTTACTTCCAAGTTATTATAGGAAGCTTATGACCCTGGTATATTCTAAATTAAAAAGGTTATGTCATGCAGCGACTACAAAGACATATAATCTTCTCTCCTTCAGCTTAATCTTGCTTTCTCCCTTTTCTATCTCTTGCTTTAAAGGAAAAAGCAACCACATCATCACAATTACACTTTGGCAAAATGTTTTTTTTCCCCCCAATATTATTAGGATTATTATAATTGAGAATTAAAAGAGTAGTTTAAAATCATATCTTTCAATCTTCTGCTTAATCTCCTAATAGGGTTGGGAGGGTTGTCCCCATACACATACACAGAACGTTATGGGCACTGGGCAGATACACCAAGTGCCAATCTATTTCTGAAAACACAATCACTCATACAGACACTTATATAGAGGCAATTCAGATTTAGAATTCAATTTAGATCAGCCTTCACCTTTAATCCATGTTTTTCAACTGTGGAACAAAAACCGGAGACCTTTGAGAAAACCTGGAAACATGGAAACTTCACCCAGATTGGGATTTGAACCTGGATTCCCAGCGCTGTGAGGCAGACGTGTTAACCTCTATGCCACCATGCCGCCCTAGTTCAAAATATTTTTAGTCTTATACAAGGGACTAGGGTCGCATGGGGGGTTCTGCATGCTCATTCATCCATCCACGCCCAACATTCCAGGTGCTGGGCAAATACAACCAAGACAAGGTGCCATTCCATTATTGGACACACGTTTAATCATACAGACACACACACTATAAAGAGGCAATTTAGATTGGGCCAATTTAGAGCAGCCTTCACCTTGAATCCAAGTCTTGAATCCAGATCGGGATTCAAACCTGGATCTCTAACGTTGTGAGGCAGACAAGCTACTCCTTTAAAATCTTTTTACCTTAAATGTGTAAAATTCTGAAAGAATACGCAATTCCAGAAGATCTATACACTAGATGGGCAAAAATATTTGGACACTGTCATTCTAAATTCACTCCCTCATATCCCCCACCCCCAGGAGTTCCCATGACTAAATTATGAACCTCATGACCTCAAAAGTACACAATATAGAAAAACACAATAGAACACCTACATAAGCTTTTATAATATATAATTTTAAGTTATAACACACACACACACACACACACACACACACACACTCAGACATCTTTCACATGTATAGGAAGGTCACATCATGAGTTTGTGAGAATTTCTTCCCAATTATCCAGAAGAGCATCAATCTAAGGTCACATGATGATTTTGGACAAACTGCCTCGAAACCTCTTATTTTGTACTCGGAGATGTTTAATGGGGTTGAGTGCAGAGCTCTATGTCAGCCGGTAGAGCTCTTTCACACAGAAGTCACCCAGTAATGTCTGCATGGAACCTTCTTTTTGCCCCTGGCATAACCAGACTGAAACAGAAATGTTTTTGTTTTATTGTTGTTGGTTTTTTTGTACCAAAAAAAAGAGTTTTATTAAAATAACTTGATGTTTTATGGAATATTTCTGTTGTGGTGTAAAAATTTTCATAATAAAAGTAGTCTTTTAATAAAATATTTGTCTTTATTTAATTTAAATGACTGACGCAGGGGTTAAGTACAATCAGTACAATCAATTCAGTTGCAGTACACACGGGCGAAAATATTAACCTTGCTCCTGTGGAAAGGCATGTTTTCCCAAGTAAAAAAAAAACAAACCTTTGACACATGCCGATCAGAAAAAACTGAAACACCAACTCCGTAGTAGCTGATTTCCATGTGCAGAGGAATGCAGGCTTATTTTCCACGTACAAAATGTGAGCCAGTGACCCAAGTCATAAATATTATGTGACTCACCATGCTGGAAATGCACCGAGAACAGAAGGTGCCCAAAAATGTGATCAGTGTATCACTGCAATAATCAACAACGATTTGAACAAAGACAAACTTTTGGGCAAATATTGAAAGAGGTTTTCTTTTAAAATGAGATAACTGAGGGGCGGCACATGGCTTAGTGGTTAGCACTTTTGCATGGCAGCGCTGGGGATTCCCAGTTCGAATCTCAATTTGGCTGAAGTTTCCATGTCCTCCCCATGCCTGTGTGGGCTTTCTCCCACATCCCCCAAAAAAACATGGATTCAAGGTAAATTAAATGCTCGAAATTGCCCTGTATAGTGTGTGTTTGTGTGTGTGGCTGTGTGAGTGAGTGTGTACCCAACGAAGGATTGGCACCCTGTCCTGGGTGTATCTGCCCAGCGCCCGAGACATTCTCCCCCGGATGGGCATGGGGAAACCCCCCCGCGACCCTCATAAAGGAATAAGCGGAAGATAATAAATGAATGAAATAACTGATCACCAGGAATTGGCTGTATAAGCAGTTTTAATATTACTATTACTACTATTACTAATAATATTAATCATGTTTGGAATAGTAGCTTCCTTTTGCTTTTTATATTGCATTTATCATAATAAGTCATTTTCACAGAGAGACAGGTTGGTGTTGCGAAGAAAAAATCTCCACAACAATAATGGGATGAACTCTAAATTGCCCTGTGTGTGTTTGTGTGTGTGGCTGTGTGTGAGTGTGTACACAATGAAGGATTGGCACCCCGTCCTGGGTGTATCTGCCCAGCGCCTGAGACGTTCGACCCTCATAAAGGAATAAGCGGAATATAATAAATGAATGAATAATGGGATGAGATAATGACCTGGTTTACATATAAGAAAATTGTTTTTGATACAGCAGCACACAGTGAAAAGCAAGTGACAACATTACACAATTTTTTAAAGACTATAGACACACCCACATAGAGAGAAAGAGATCAATTTGGGATACTTAGAAAAGCATGACGAAAGCATTGTGCATGTCAAGCCCTTCAGTTTTTGGTCTACCAGAAAGTTCTCAGCAGTCTTTGGACCTTAAGAAAGAAATGACTTTTATGCTTAGTGATTGGATTTGTTCAGCTGAGATAAAAATCCTTTCAGCTGAATAAATCAGCTTACTCTGAAACTTCTAAACCCTTGGGGGCTGGTCTCAAAACTCTGTTGGGCAATAAGGCTTTTTTATCCTTTTAAGATCTTTTTACGTTGTGCATTACTGGCTGTTTCCTAAATACATAAAACAGTTAGTATGTAAAACAATAAATGCATGCCCTTCAGAATGATCAAAATATTTCCCAAAGTAAGTCATCTATGTAATGATACACAGATCTGTGTGCTAGTCAGCTGACTACTATTGTGCAAGCTTTTAGTCCTTGAGGTCATATTATTAAATGCCTCATCTTTAGTTTTATTGACAGGCAGTCTTTTGATGATGTGACTAAGCAAACTAAGTAGTCATGTCAATAAAAGTTTACGTATCTATTAGCATGTTAGCGCAAATGCTAACTGTTACAAGACTTTTTGCTGCATTGGTTGCACATACAGATACATATGGTGCACTTTAACTTGCTAATCACTCCATGCCTCCTCTCTCTCCATTGGCTTCCTGTAGCTGCTCGCATTCAGTACAAGGTACTGAGCTGGCCTACAGGACAGTCACTGGATCTGCCCCCACTTACCTTCAGTCCATCTTTACTAGGTACACTCCGACTCGTTCACTACGCTCTAGTGACGAATGTCGCCTGGTGACTCCAACTCACCGTGACGCCGAGTCTAACAAAATAACCCCCCTTTGCTCTGATTACTGCTTTGCACACTGTTGACATTCTAAGTAATTATTATTATTAATTAATGAACACTTATAGGCACACAACCATTTCAGGTGACTACCTCTTGAAGCTCATTGAAAGAACGCCAACAGTGTGCAAAGCAGTAATCAGAACAAAGGGGGCTATTTTGAAGACACTAGAATATAAAGCATGTTTTCAGTTTTTTTGTTAAGTACATAACTCCTCATGTGTTCATTCATGGATTTAATGCCTTCAGTGAGAATCTATAATGTAAATAGTCATGAAAATACAGACAAAACCCCATTGAATGAGAAGGTGTGTCCAAACATTTGGTCTGTACTGCACGTGTTCTGTATACACAGATTAAACATTGTAAACACAAAGGCTACCCAAACCTACACATATTTGGTATTTAGAGTTGGAGTGCTTGGAATGGTAGCTCAGTGGTTAGAGCATTGGTCTATCAATCTGAAGGTTGGGGGTTCAAATCCCAGGTCCACTGAGGTTACCAATGTGGGTCCTTGAGCAAGACCCTTTGCTCCAGGGTGCTGTATCAACCCTGCGTTCTGATCCCAACCAAGTACTTTGGATAAAAAAAATGCTAAATAACCAAATGGAATCTAGAGTTTTATCAAAGTATGTAATTCACCCCTCCCCATCCATTATTTACGGTCTCACACACACACACACACACACACACACACACACACACACACACACACACACACACACACACACACACACACACACACAGGTAAAGTCAGGTGCCTTGCCCAAGGGCACTTCAGCCATAGTACTTGGTAAGACCAGGAACCGAACTGGGAACTTTAGCGGTCACATGGTTGGTTCCCTAATCACAAACCTATGACTACCAGAGTCAGTAGCCAGTAATTATCGCTAAGTCTAACAAAAGATGATATCTGTGCATTAACTGCAGCATTCAGAAGTAACTAAAGAGTTAAATCTACTGAACAGCCTTTTTTTATTTTAAATATTATATTTACTAAAGAAAAAAAAAAAAAAAAAAAAGCTTGGCAGAAAACATAATTATATTACTATTTTGCTGCAGTCTGTCTCCAGAAAATTGAGTTACATTACACATGGACGTAATGACTCCAGAAAAGAAGCATTTACTTCAGAAACAATGTGTGCTTTTGAAACCAAATGGACATTCCTTTGTATTCCACTGAAAAACAGGAGAAAAGACGCATAAATCTCTAAAGGCTTTCCAGAAACACATTATACCAACAAGCACCACTAGTGTAATTAAGTCTTAAGATACTGGCAGCTTTTGGAGTAATTAAAGCAGGGAGCCAATTTGCTCACAGGGTGTATTGATCCCTATAAATAAGATTAATATAAAATCAAACCTCTATTATGTCTGATTTATCTTTATGAACATTAACGTTTTCTATAAAACCCATCACAATCTGCAAAATTTCAAAATGCTGCAGTGGGGTTTTTAAATAGCACACTGATTGGCCAGATCCATATTCTCTTTGTCCATTATGTATTCAATACTGACCAGGGATGAGACGATTACAGATATTGTTTATAAGATTTTTTTTAATTAATTGCAAAAAAATGATTATTATATTATATATAATAATAATTAACTTTACCAAATTAGTGGAAGAAATCACAGGAATAATGCATGGTGTCTTATGTTTATTTATTTAATGTAAATATGAAATAACATTCTGTTACTGGAAAGAGGGGCGGTTCGTATCCCAATCTGGGTGGAGTTTCCATGTCCTCCCCGTGTCCATGTGGGTTTCACTGGGTTCTCCAGTTCCCTCCCACAGTTTAAAAATATTAAACTGTGGGATGAAAAATATTGGCCCATATATTGTTTGT
>JAOUQT010000002.1:12909424-12930348 GCA_025769995.1 Xyliphius kryptos | reverse complement strand
TCTCTTCTATTAATTATCAATTATGTCTTAATAATAAGAGAAAATAAGATGCCCCACCTTTTATTTTTAAGCTGAAATGAAATGTTACAGATAAGGCCCACACAAGCTAATCAAGTGTGTTTTTGAACAGCACTGGTCTGCTACCGGGTTTTCTCCCACATGACAAAGACATGCACGCTAGGTAAATTGTAAATGCTAAATTGTTGTTCTAGGTGAATTGGAGAAGCTACATTGTACGGTCCTAAGCCCAAAAGGGTGAGGGTTGCGTCAGGAAGGGCATCAGGTGTAAAACATGTTCCAGGACTCGCTGTGGCGACCCCTGGTGACAGGGAAAAAGCCAAAAGATGAAAAAAATGTAATACAATAATTCCAATTAATTTAGCATTTCCAATTTACCTAGCGTGCATGTCTTTGGCATGTGGGAGAAAACCCGGTAGCAGACCGGTGCTGTTAAAAAAGACACTTGATTAGCTTGTCAACATTAAGTTTCAAGACCTTTCTTGAATGTTGTAGTGATTGGTATAACAGCTTTTTAAAGAAGATGATTCTAGTGGCTCTATTCATTTCAAAGTGCCTTTTACTTTTGTAGAGAGGGTCACTCAATGTTGACAAGCTAATCAAGTGTGTTTTTTTAACAGCACCTGTCTGCTACCGTCTTAATTTCTATAAAAACCGTTAAGGTGTTCTTAATATTTCACAGAGCGATTATTTATATTGCCTTCATTTCTGTTAAACAAATAATGACACCGATTTTTTTGTGTTGACGTTGTTACCTAATCTTTTTGGTATTTATGACCTAATATTGTACAAAAAAGATTGAATTCTGGATTTTCACATATAATTGTAGATATGCAGCAAGTAATTTGATTATTATTAATGTTATTCTTCCAGGATAAAAAAAGTATTAACACGAGCTGCTGCTGCTTATCCAAGTATAACCATGGAGGAGAGGAGGAAATATAATTTGTATGAGATGCCTCTTCAGTCCAGAAATAACCAAGTTATTTTGACTAATTAATTACATCAGCATAAATGATAAAAACCCAATTCCAATGAAGTTGGAACATTTTGTAAAAAATAAATATAAACAAAATAAAATGATTTTTAAATGCTGTTCAACCCATATTCAAGTTAATACACTACAAACACAAGATATTTAATGTTCAAACTGATAAACAGGTGGACGGTTTAATTAGAAACAGGTGAGTGTTATGATTGGGTATATGGTAGCAACCTCAAAAAGCAGGGATGAGGTTCACCACTTTGTGAACAACCGCAAGAACAATAAGTAGAACAGTTTAAAAACAACCATTTATCAGCTTGCAATTGCAAGGATTTTAGGGTCTTTACAGTTCATAAAATCATTAAAAGATTCATAGAATCTGGAGAAATCTCTGCAAGTGAGCAGCAAGGCCGAAAACCAACAATGAATGCCTGTGACCTTCGATTCCTGGGTCGACACTGCATTAAAGTCTGACACCATTCTGTAACAGATATTACCACATGGGCTCAGAAACACTTTGGAAAACTATTGTCAGTGAACACAGTTTGTCCAGTGAACATGCTGCTGGCGTTTCTGGGCCTGAGCTCATCTGAGATGGACTGAGCCAAAGTGGAAATGTCCCCTGTAATATGATAAATCCACAGTTCAAATTGGCTTTTGAAATCATGGATGTCGTCTCTCCCAGGCCAAAAAACAAAATGACTGTCCTGATTGTTATCAGCGCAAAGGGGGTGTGTTATACCGTCTATCAAACTAGTGCCTATGGCATGGGTAACTTGCACATCTGTGAAGGCACAATTAATGATGAAAGGTGCATACATGATATAGAGCAACTCTTTTTCAGCAAGACAATGCCAAGCCACATAGTAAAAGAGTGCAGGGGTTGCAAATCGTTTTGCCTGGGACATCATGATTTATGAGCAATTTTTAATTTTCCCGTCCGGGTCTGCTCCAAACACGTTTAGTAAGCAAAGAAGTTTAGCACTTACCCCGTAACCCAGGCTATCGCATAAGAAATGAACACCAGTGTCATGGTTTTTAATTACTTGTTGGCAACCGTACTGTCTGTATTCCAGACCTCTATCTTCCATTGTCATATAGCTAAAAAATATGAGTCCCCCGACTTTTGAGTAGAAGCAAGCAAGAATGGAAAAGAAATTCGCCTACAAAGCTACAACATTTAGTGTCCTCACTTCCCAAATGCTTTTTAAGTGTAAAAGGAAAGGTGATAGAATACATTGGTGAACTTGCCCCTGTCACAACTTATTTGGAACATGCAGGCATCATATTACAAATGAGAAAATATTTGCAAAAAAATCAAGTTTATCTGTTTGAACATGTCTTTGAAGTCTATTGGAGTTGGATATGGGTTGAAATGGATCATTGTGTTCTATTTTTATTTTATACTACGTCCCAACTTTATTGAAATTGGGGTTGTACACCCTTTAGTTTTGTTTTAAGTTTTTGTGTTATAATTTTAAAGTGTAAAATTGATGCACTATTGTCACCCACTAAAATCCAGGACGTGTAGGAGACAAGCGTCTAAATTTTTATCTATCCGTGCACCAAGGTGGTGTGTCCGAACAGTAAAATGTCTTGCTTTTTTCCAGATAAATTAAAGACTCAATATTTCCAACGCACTTAACATTTTAATAGTTAAAGTTCATCGTTGCAGTTATTTCTTACTATTAACCGTGTCTTGTTTTCCACACTTTATTTATAATCTATTAACTCCACTGATTTTTGCGTAGATTAGCAGTTCTGGTGAACAGTTGTTTTGATATTAGATAATCTATTGCTTATTTCTAGCAATATTAAACTTTGAAGTACCTCAAGAACTAGCTTTTATATTCCCAGTAAATGAACATTTGTAAGTTACTCTGGCTAAGAGAGTTAGCTAAATGCCAAAAAGGTCGATTGTTTTCACTTTTACACTGTCCTATTTCTATAAAACTTCTATGTTTGGTTTTCATATTTTCAGGTTGCCTAGCAATTAGTGTTCTAATGACTATGATCACTTAGATTAAAATGTGTGTGTGTGTATACAGTGTGTTCTCCTTCTCACCTAAAAATCCATTTGATTACAACATTAAGCTCCACCAAATTGTCTGTTACCAAACCAGATTTTTAAATTGAGGCTCTTGATTTAATACAAGTTAAGTGTGTGCTGATATTGATTTTATCACAGTGTTATTTAATAGCATTGTGTACGATATGTAATAGTATTCTTTCTTGTAACGAGAGAGATATATGAGTTTTATCTGTCGAATCTGAGGCAGATTCTCAAACACTTCATATGGTCTGCATTTTTGTTTTGTTTAAACCTGCCACAAAATAACCAGGACTAGTTTTAGAAGTATTCGATGCACTCAAGGTTTTCACTAATTATGTTAAAAATTAAACGGTCTGTTGACACTTATCATCTTTATTATGTGATTATGAGGATGGTAAAGAAATAATGATCAGAAGCTATTCGAATTTATACCTAAATTATGAAAATGGAAAAAATAATTTTATGGCGCACCTATTTCCTCACGTACATACATGATTAAAGGGTTGTGTTGCACCAGTTAAATACTAATATAATCATGTATTTGAGTCATTCTCTCACACCTTCTTTAAACTGTTATTAAATGATATTTTGTATGCAAAACTCCCTCGTTTCCAGAGTTACCATGTCTGTGTTTGGAAAACTTTTGACTTAATTCATACTGCATAATTTTTACACTGTATTCAATAGTTTCTTCTGAGCTTAACCTAGGAATTTGTGTAACTTTACAAAAATATTTAAACAGTTAACAGCTCGACTTATTTTACAGTTATTTTTAATGGCCATGTTTTGGCTTTGTCAGACATTCCGTGCAACATTGCTAAGCAAAACAAGGAATATTGGATTAACATTCATTCATTCAATATCTTCTGCTTAATCCACACAGGACCAGATCCTGCCCACCCAGAGTGAACTACCCTATGGGCATGAACTACTATAGACAGGGCCCAGCAGCATCGTAGTGGGGAGAACTCGGTCCTTTTACCCCGGATCAAACCCATGTTCTTCTGGATGCACTACCCACTGCATGTATTATGTAAGAGAGATCACATCATTTGACTCAGTATGATTAAACTGCACCTGTATAGGGCTACACATATACAAATGTTTATTCTTTTCAGTCTTATTTAACTTATTATTCCATTAATACATGTTTTATCTGCACTGACAAATCATCTGAAAGAATAGAATTAATACTATGACAATAGTTTTATGTTGATTTTTCCATCTTTAGAGTATTTTATTGACAAAAGCTAAAAATGATTGTTTCCAATATACTTTAATAATGCTCTATTACTCAAAAAATTAGCATAAGAAAGCAACGTAAAAAAGGAAATTTCCACACTCTCTTTCTTTGTGACCTTTTGACTCAAGGAAATCCCTGTAGCACATCAGTTCTAGCATGCAAAGAGACCGGCTGCACTTGAACCTATTTTCAACCCCTCCCTACATGCAGGGCTTGCTACATATTCAATCGGCTTGCAGACAGAAGTCTGATCACACACGTTGAAGTGGTCAGCAAAGTATTTATATCAGCCTGTATTTTGTTTAAAGTGAGATAGACTAATGGTTGCCATCTGCTGGTGGGATCTGGAGGAAGTAAAGCATGCATTTACACAAAATAAATCTTCATGGATACAGTCAGCGGCACATGAAATTACAGCATTTTAGCATCATACGCAGAGGCAGCTGAGACTGGGGAGCATGTTTTGGTAAAGAACTCTCTGTTGCTAAGCTTTGTGCTAAGGCCTACACTGCTGTAGCTATGGGACAGGCCTGTACCTGGTTTGTCATAAAGTCAAGTCTTTAAGATTTCCATGACTGTGCAGTAACATCATTTGTTTGTAATGGAAAAAGAAATAGGATATTTGATAGTTTACAAAATATTCAAAGGACATGAAATTGACACATTCAGAGTTTGCCAGCTTGCAGTTGGTTGTCATGAAATAAATTTTAAACACTTTCATTTGAAATGATGTTTAACTCTAGACATTGCACATGGCAAACATAAAACAATGCTGGATTTTAATGACATCTACTCTAATTCAGGGTAGCATAAGTGAATCAGAATAAACGTACATGCAAAGTTCTGCATGCACTGAGGAACCATGAGGATTCGTTTCAATTTACTAACTATATTGGATCAATTTCCTATTTCCCAATACTTTTTGAAATATATACCGTACATTCATTTAATTTTTATCTTTAACTTTTTGTAAATGTTTCTATTTATTCAAATGACCACTTACTGGAATCTTCGATGTATTCGTGGCATTTTTCTTCTTTTTGCAAATATATCTGTGATTTTCATTTTGCATTTCTTTTCTATTTTTTTTTTTCAGATACAATCAGAAAATCATTACTCATCTCACTCTGCAGAAATGTTGCTTCCAGTAACCCAGTTTAAGGGTGTGTTCAGTGAGCAAACATGCTTCTTCACAAGAGGCTGTGAAGGATGGTATTTGAGGGCTTATGTGGGAGAACAGGTAAATGACAGAGTAAGAGCTTGTCATAGAGGTGCTGTCACTGTGGTCAGGGAATTTCCTTTGTAATTACCTCGGCAATCTCTCTGCACCTGGAGATGCTGCTTAACAAACCATCTACGTTGCTGCAACCACTGGAATGTAAACATGACCATTGAAAACTTCTTTTAATAAAATAAAAAGAGTTGCGCAGTACAAAATGTTTGAATGGCTGGCTAGCTCATCCTGTTCATTCATGGGCTTTAGTTGTCACATCCGAATGCTATAATATTACATTTCTGAGTCCTTTCTGGCTTTGTAATAATCACCCACAAGATGTTTGTTTTATACATGCATGGTAGGATTAATTCTTGAATGGCGTAACGGATCTATAACATTTATATGGTCAATAAAACTGAAATGACTGTCTTCCCTACTTAAAGCACAGCTGTGCAGAAATCTGCTTTTCTTCAGAGAAGCAAAGCAGAAGGTTATTGCACGAGCCTGTAATGTAGCATGAGAGAGGAGTTTCCACACTGCAACTGGCTCATGCTCAGTTTATACACTTAAGCAATGAAAACAAACAATTAAACTAGCAAGACCCAAATGCCCTCACAGGCAAGAACACATTGTCTGCTGCTGCTGCCTTTGTGAGCTGTACTCAGAGTTAAATGTTTGCATGCGTTTAAATTAACTTGTTGCCTCCTGAAGTAAATAAAAATACCAGCATTTGGCCACTTACACTGCAGCGCAGCAATTTTGGGTCTATGATTTCCTTGCGTTGTGGTCAGGCCCCTATAGTGCAAATGCAGTCCAGATGAGATCCTGGTTCATGGTTATGATCTAAATGAGAGGCTTCAGGACAAATTCCCTCCATCAAAATCCTTTGCCCAAAATCAAGCCCTGCTGGTGCTTGAGCAAAGCCTTGGTTGTGTACTACATGAGTATTCCACACTGAGAACCTGAGATATATTCTGTGCTTGTGTGTAGACATACACACAAACCAGCCACACTGTAATAGGTTCACCTTGCTAGTAAAAAGTTCGTTGTGAATGGTTGTTTGATTTACTGTTGCCTTTTTATCATCTCAAACCAGTCTGCCCATTCTCCTCTGACCTTTCACATCAATAAGGCATGTTCGTCCACACAAGTAATGCTCACTGAATATTTTCTCTTTTTCTGACCATTCATGGAAAATCCTAGAGATGGTTGTGCATGAAAATCAATAGATCACCTTTTCTCCCCATTCTGATTGCCCTTTAGTTGAGATTCTCATGTGATTGGCTGCTTAGATATTTGTGGTAACAAGCAACTGAACATCAAGTGGCTTAATAAATTCCTAATAAATGGCCTGTAAAATTTATATATTTATAAATATATTAATTTAATTACATTCAATTAATAATTTGAAACAGAAACATATACAATTAGTGAAGGAATCAATCGAGTTTTTTAATGAAAACCAACTAGACTAGTAGCCAAGTAGAGAAAGTAGCAAACATTAACAATTTACAGGAACATGTTTACAGTATACAATAATCAAGGCATTGACTTTTAATGGGAAACAGTCAGTTTTCATTAATCTTTGGCTCGGGGCCAAATAAGAGCCAGTGATTATCTGCAATTCCATCTGGCCAGATGTTTGTAGCAGTAGCTCAGAAGTTCCCGTCTTCTTTTTTGCAACCATAATCTCAACACAAATTATGAACCATAAAGATTTTCAGCTTATCACTGGAAAGTGAAAGTTTAATGAACCCCACAACAACGGAGCAAAGAGAAACAGCAAATTCTTCACAGCTCATCTGGATTGATCAATAAATATATATCACATGACTTTGAATCATTTATTTATGTGCTAAGAACAGATTCTTCAGCATACACCTTGACAGGTAGGGTGTATCGGTTCCTCAGGCCTGTAAACCATACACAATTATTTAGAAAGAAATAGAGCTTGTAAGTAACTTTGGACATCTTTTTGTAAAAAAAATACAAACAAACACACCCTCTGACCACTTTAGTAGGTACACCTGTTCAATTGCTTGTTAACAGATATCTAATTAGCCAATCACATGGCTGCAACTCAATGCTTTTGGGAATGTAGAAACGGTCAAGACATTTCACTGAAGTGCAAACCAATCATCTGAATGGCTCAGAAAGGTAATTTAAGTGACTTTGATTCTTGGTGCCAGATACTGCTGATCTACTTGGAATTTCATGCACAACCATCTCTAGTGTTTACAGAGAATGGAAGGAAAAAGAGAAAATATCCAGCTGCAGTGTGGACAAAAATGCCTTATTGATGTGAGTTGATTAGGTGTACCTAATACAGTGACCAGTGTGTGTGTATGTCAAGATATTTCATTAACCAAATCAATGTTCTATTTTATCAAAAGTTGTAAGAGAGATTACAAATAGTTTGTGATGGGTGGAGCTGTAATCTCACATTTAAACTAGCTATCAGGTTACAGATTTTTCAGTTTCTTTGCAAATTGCTTATTTTATTAAAAAAAATATTTTAATACCCCAGTCACATGGATGTTAATGAAAAGCATGTGGAAAATGCTAGTTTGACCTTACTGGTGTTAAACACAAATCTTGTTAAAGACAATTAGACAAGTATTGATATCGAGTCCCTAGGAGGTGTGGCCAGTTTTGTTAGCATGTAAAGCCCTAAATGAGATAAAAAATATAATGGAGGGTTCATTTGTTAAAGTATAATATTTTGTAGCAGCAAGGGTTTGCATTATGTATTTTTTTGGCATGTCAATAGCAAAAAAAACTGACCCCTTTATCAGCATATGCTCCTTATCGGAAAATAGTTATTGACAGTGTTGAGGCATGAAAGTGAACAACACACACTTAAGTTAAAGAAGGGAATTAGAAAATGAACAAAGTTATCTTGCAAAGCATCATGACCATACGAACATAGATAGCAATTGTGTTTAAGGCTATATTATAGGTAGATTTCATAGACTCAGTGTGAATCTCACGCATACCAACAAAGTTCCTGAGGATTCAGTGTCAACTACCTGTCACATTGCTTCTAGATAAGTGCATTCACATTCACCAATGCTTATTACTTAATAAGGCCAAATGCTCTATATGATTTTGCTCATTTGAATATATTCAGTCCTCCATTTGACTATAGTGTAGATTTTACTTAAATTAGAACACATCCTTAACACTTTAGCGCTTTCGCAGTTCTGCACATACAACAGCCCAAGTCTTGCTTGTTTCAGTCTAGCAATTAAAGGAAACACACAGCCCATCAAAGGTGTAGTAACATTTTACAAATCTGTCTTTTTTATCGTTCTGATTACATATAAATAGACAAAACCTATTCACTAAAAGTGGTTACAATAGAAATAAATACAAAACCTGACCAGTATACTTCATGTGTGTAAATTTAACCTACTTGAAATGTACATAATAAAATACATTAGCTGATGTCAAATTAAAATATTTTTTTCCATTATTGGACATAAATATAGATTCATATATATTTTTTTTCAAAAATATGTATTTTTTTCCTTAAAAAACATTACTTCGCATAAATAAAGGGTAGTATTGGGAAATAAAGTGTCTTTGCAAAAGTGTGCTGTAGTGTCCATGTGCTTCAGCGGCACCCACAGCCTTCTACCACCATGTCCTGGTAGTTTTTCAGGATCACTCGCTCATACTCATCTAAATAGAGCAAGGAAATGGGACTCAGGTCTGTGGGCACACAACATGCCTTGGGAACGTGACTATTCACTGAGTTCACCAGCGTCTGTACAATGGCATGGTTAGTGGAGTTTAGATGGTCTGCCAGAGGGAAAGGACACTCTCCCTGGCAGTAAAATGCATGGTAGCCTGGTGGTGCCACTATCCAGTCATTCCAGCCCACATCACTGAAGTCCACATAGAGTGAGTGCCGCCTGCAGTTGGCTTTGTGTTTTTTCTTCTGCTTGTTGACTCTCACTTGTCGTTTCTCCCGAGAGTGGAGCATGTGTCCTTTGCCATCGTGGCTAAACGTCACCAGCAGAGGCCTCATCTGAGGCCATGTGTCTGTGCTGTCATGCAGTGACCTGCTGACTCGAACATGTCTCTTGTATTCTCCTTCTGTATCGCCTGGGTAAACCACCTCCACCACAAAGCCGTGGTTGACGTGGCCCTCCGTAGTCCACCGCAAGACAGCAGGACTCACATCAAAGCTCTCCCACTTGCTCAGGCTGTGCTGAACCAGTCTAGTATCTAGAAGTCTTGTTATGGGCTCTTTGAAAGGAAGTGCGGCTTTAATGATCTCATGGACGTTAATGCGGTAGTAGCCTGTACTGTTTCCGCTAGTATTCAACATCACCTGCTCCCTGTAAATCCTCAGCTCTGCTGATGTGACAAACTCTTCTCCCGGGATGGAGCTTAGATTAAAGAGGAACCTTTGAGTCGTCTTTCCGCTTTGACATGACAGCTCCTCTGTATATTCTGGAAAAGATTCAAATATCCTCAAAATATACCAATGATGAATTCTTAGTCATCAAAGTATTTCAAATGTATCTGTAAGCAAACAGTTATTTAATGCAGCTGAAGCAATTACCTGAATGAAATGGTCCATGAATCATTTTAGTTACTTTCCCAAAGTTATGTTTATATGCAAGGCAACTTAACCTGTTGCTCATAAGACTATGCTACCAAACAAGTAGATCTCATAAATAGAAGCATTAAATTTAGTAATACTCTGGCAGAAAGTTGAAGGATCTAATTGTCTAGTTGGAATGAGTTTTTTGCTCATATTCAGTGTCTTATATCCAACTCAATTCTATAATAATTTTAAGTGAATACATACTTATTTATGATGTCATATATATAATGCAAATGAAGACGTAGACGGATTGTATGATTGCGTTTACTAAATCTTCCTACGATTTAGACTCAGTTATCATATGACTTGCAGAACACTGATTGAAACAAAACGTTATACATTTATATGATGCTACACTCGAGATTTTTATTAAGACATTGAGAACTTGATCAGTGGGTTCAGGCGGGGTATGATGGCTTACCGTCATGATGGAAGCTGCGTACAGTGTTGGCCCGACTTGCGAATCTGTCTGCGCTTCTGCCCACTGTGCTCTTCAATTTGTGCTGTTTTTGCTCGGCACCGTTTGCTGAATACGTGGTGAACAGATCCAACATGTACTGCGGCACCACTGCCGACCTGCTCGGACTCGGCCTGTGCGTCAGCCCAAACATTGTGAGCAGACGAAACTCGAAAGCATCCAGCGCGTCCTGGGATATGTGAGGACTGTTCTTTCGGCGCCCGATCTCCGGCAAGAGACCTGTGCAGCCTCCGAAGAAGAGCTGCACGATGAGCAACGCAAACACCGGCACCATGATCACTGCGGAAGCGGAGAGACTAGGCGCAGAACGCGGAGTGATCAAACTGTCACAAGCCGGCACGCACTTCCACAGCTCCGGTCCGAGTTGGCCATTGTTACGATCAGTGATTATTTATTTATTTATTAAACTATATTGGTTCTTCATTAATCACTTAACATGACTGAACATAATGTAAATTCACCGGAACTGGGTGATGAATAACCGTGAACATGTCATCTTTAAAGCTTCTTCACTTTATAAAAGAAACGCGCACCAACAACGCATACACTCTCCAGTGGACCCACAGAAACATCCACAACGAGACAACGTATGCACTATCCACAAGAAAGTGTCTCAAATAGAACGTGAAAAAGTCCCAAGATTCTCGGTTTGGTGCTGCGTGTCCACGTGAGCTCTGGGGATAAAGTCCAGCTACAGTCAGTACGCAGCCCAATTCTGCGTCCCGTTTCTTAACACGCATCTGATGAATCCTGAAACTTTGTAGAAACTCCAAGCGCCCAGTTTTCTTTTCCTCTTTATTGTCTGTTATTGTCGTCTCACAAAGTGTTTTTCATTTTAGAGCGCGTCACAGCCGCACAGCTGTTCTGCAGAAACTGGAAAGGTCCCAAAGCACCGAGCGCCTGTTCTTGCAACATGATTCAGATGTCAGTCTTTAAAACCCTGGAAATGTCTCTCTAGTCCTAATCTGGCTTCAAACATACATGCGCGTTTCAGTATATTCGACTTACTGTTAAAAAAAGTTACCAACTATTTATGCTGTAAGAGAGAGAGCGCGCGCGCGATAGAGAGGGTGTTCAGCGTGCCACAGCCAAGTTCATTGAAGTCCTGCTCTCTTACTCTGCTCAAGCGTCTTTTTGTTGCTCAGTGATGTCACGAGTGAACACACAACCGGCCAAAGGAAGCGAAAAAAACGTTTCATGCTGTCAAGCAGGATTATTAGTTGTTTGGGGCGTATGTTTCCGGTATATCATAGATTTACATACTTTTACAAAACATATTTCCTTTTCTTCTCATCATCGTTCTTTTACACCGACACAGAGAATTAAATGATCCATGATTTATTACTAATTCAGGAATATTAACATGTGTATTATTTCAACGTATCCCAAAATAATTAATGCGTTTTTATTCTATTACGGGAGGTAATTATAGCTCAGTGTTCAAGTGGAATACTTGGATAAATTTTGGATACAGCGCGCCAGCCAGTGGCGGTTATCGAGTCTTACACACATCTGAAAGTTTTAAAAAATGTTGGTGAAAAAAAATAAATCAATTTGCGGGACACTTTATTACTGAAAGTTTATTGCATACATATTAAAATAAAAAAACACTTCATCTGCAACCACATTCATCCACTACCATGTCCTCATAATGCCTGAGCACCACGTTATCATTATTATCATAGTAGAGCATGGAGATAGGGGAGAGTTTGATAGGAACACAGCATGGTTGAGGAGTTCCCTTAGGGTCAAATGAGTGCACCAAGGTCTGCAGGATGGCGTGATTAGTGCCGTTTAAGCTTTCGCTTAGTGGAAAGGGACACTCTCCATGGCAGTAATTAGCCAGATACCCTTGGGGCGCAATGATCCAGTCTTGCCAACCCACGTCTTTAAAGTCGATGTAGAGGCGCCTAGGTTTGCACACGTTGCTGGGAGTGACGGGTAAGTAATACGCGCTTCGCTTCTTTCTCGATCGGCACTGATGTGGGTTCAGAGAGACGACCACGAGCGATGCCAGTATTTCTGGCATCTGTACCTGTTCCTGATGCGCGTTTTCCATATCGCAGTCCATGTCCAGCTCGTTGCTCTTATGGGTGGCCTGCAATGCAAGCACCATGCCGTAGTTTTTTCCCGGTCTTCTCCAAGACTCGGCTAGATCGGTCAGGTTAATGCGAATAGTGCCTGGGGTATACTGCGCAGATTGGGAGAAAAGCAGCCTGCGGTTGGATTCATGAACCATACCCTTTAACGCGCTCCTTAAAACTCTGTAGACGTGCATGTTGAAGTTGAAGGAGTTAAATGAGTCGTGTTTGAATCTTACTTCCAGCTGGGCCAGAGAGAGCTGTTCAACATCCTCCAGTACAGACATATTAAAATACAAATAGTGTTCCACGCATGCGCGACAACCACTGCTGGAGTCAGTAATCACTCTACCTGTCGAGAAACACCAGATTGGGCGCGTTATAAGCGGTATTTGAACTCTGGAGTCATGTTGCTTAAACTAATAAAATGTACAAAATCTCACCTTGGTTTAGCACATATCTGACAATGTTTCCTCGTACTCCGTACTCTGGGACTGTGCATGCATCCGACTCGCGTTTTTTCTCAGCCTTCCTGAACATTTTCCACAACACCGAGGGCACAGGAGCATGCACTGACGGCCTCGGGCGACTAAAAAGCCCAAGCGAACTTAAAAACAGCCGTTCTTGCATGTCGACGTTTTCTGCGCTCACAAACATACAACACGAAAGCAGAAATAAAAACTTTAAAACGGCCATGGTGACCAGAATCTGCAACCCCTCTCAAGCTGTGCCCTTTCCACCTTTAGGCCCATTCAAAGCTTGATGCTAAAAGCATCATCTGATTGGTGGACAATTCAAAGGCGCTAATGAACCCGGAAGTATTTGGATATGCAAATGAAGTGATAGGAGATAAACAGTGACTTAATTTTGAATGATCTAAGCATGTTTAATTAGTAGGATGTTTGATGCAGACATCGAGGTGTCACTTGAGTCGCCTGAAGAAGAAGAATAAAGATAAAAAACGGTGTGAATAATTTGACAGAACTGCAACATGCATTATATAAGGTAACTCAAACATACTATGGGGAAATAAAAGAGAAAATAATGTCATTTCACACTTTACATACTTATTTTGTTTGTCTGGATGCTTATGCATAAGGTGGCATGGAACCTCAGCATTTACACATGCCATAAACTTTTCTTAATCAGATTTAAATCCCCAGTACAGAGAATTTTGCTATCAGAACATCTATGTGTTTTTCGGATTATTCTAGTTGGAAAGAACTACAAGAACTTGTTAATCTCAAGAACAAGTGTTCAAATATTGTAGGTTTATTGTAGGTGGTATTAATATTATTGTAACCAGCAGATAAATTGAGTAGAGTCCGGAATTGATCTATAAATTTCACGGTTACATACGGGCTCAATGCCTCCTTCACATTTGAAATATTTTATAGGGGTTACAGATTAGTAAAATTAACCTGTTTGTGGCAGGGGCGGAAGAATATAATCCGTTATTTATAGGTATAGTTCACTATATGTAGTATTTACAATAACAAGCCATCCTATTTTCATTGACTGTATAAATTAAAGATGATATGATACACCTAACATAACCTTGGCATGATCAGCATTGTTTTTAATATACAGTCATTTTAAAATATATTAGTATAACCTTACTTGTAAGTGCACTGCATATATACATTTTTAGATACAATGTCACAGCCGTTATCTTACACATGCCAAAGTAAAGTATGTACTAAAAGGTGTATAAAGTACATGTGAAATAAACATGGCACTTTTTAAAATTGAAGTTTACTGTTCATTCACAGCCATGTCCTCATCATGCCTGAGCAGCATAGTCTTGTTGTTTTTATAAAGCATGTGGAAGGGGGAAAGTTTGATGGGAATGCAACACAGCTGAGGAGTTTCTTTTGGGCAAATAAGCACACCATATTTGCCATAATGAAATTCTCATTACCTCATAAGCACTCACTCTGAAGAAATCATGCAGTATCGGGTGTGATGAATTGTTGCATTCACCACCAAGTTTGACAAAATCATAATATTACAGTAATGTATGCAAAAAAAGAGACACATGGGTGTATGTTATTTTTTCAACAGGCAGTCAGAAAAAACGTTTAACACGCAGAAGACGTTCAAAAAATTATTTGGTTAATTTCAGTTCTATTCAACTGGATTCAGTTCAATTCAATTCAGCCCTCTCAAAGCCATTCCGTTCCCCCAGGCTCTACAGTGCCCTAGAAATTCTTAACACCCATTTCTCTTTAACTATACCGACAGCTGGGTGGTTCTTTGTCATTTAATTCTTTTGTCATTTGAAGTGTACCGCCAGCTTTAGGCTGTCTCTGTTACCACAATGATAGTATCATTAATACAAGATTATAAAAACAGTTTTCTATGGACTTAAAGTTTATGCAAGTCCATTATGAATGTGTTTTATGTCATTGCGTATAAATCTTCTCTTTTAAATCTATCGACTTCATTGGGTCTATGTGCTATATCATACTGGGCAATAGGAAAAACTATATACTTCATCAACACAATTCCCAAGAGAAATACTAGAAAAGCACTGACAAGACACAACTGACTGATCCATTAGAGTGTTCCAGATAACAGATTCCTGGCTGAACTCAATGCTTACATTCCTCTTGTACAGCACAAACTGAAAAATATAAAACAGTGAGCTGTGAACAGACCACAAAGTGTGGGAAAAAAATGAGTTCAGTGACTTTTTTCTATCTGGATTGTGTAACATATAAAATAATCTTTGATTTCTCTCTGCAAAATGGATTCTGGGTGCAATAATGCACATTAAAGAACATTTTCCATCCTATTTGCTGAGATATGTTCATATATTTGTGAGTAGGATGTGCATGTGTGGTACATTATGATACCGTTACAATGCGAAACAAAATCTCTGATAAAATACAGGGAATTTTAAACAGGACAATGTACCCGGCTCTGAATTTGTCACAATCACACTTTGTGCTCTGCGTTTACTCATTGACTTCTATTAGATAGAGTTTCAAACACAGAAGCCACAAAAAAAAAGTTTTGGGTAATAATTAGGGACACAATGAAAACAGCTGTGAAAAACGAGAAGGTCTTAGTCATGATATTTTGCAAGACTCATTTTTCACAGTTCAGATAATTTATCTACTGTTGTGGCAGGTTTGACAATGTCATCCTGTAAAGCCTATGTCTTTAGTTTTTATTACCTTAGTCACAGAGCGCACATCGAAACGATCACTTACAGATAGGTGCACATTACCGTATTAAACGCAGTTGAGCTAACAAGTAACAGTGAGTCAATTTGTGTAATGTGAATACATTTTATTTTCGCTAATATGCAGCATAAAATGTAACAAATACATGTTTTACAAAATGATTATATTAAATACGCTCTATATTTTAATATCATTTAAGAGTAATTGATTTAAAAGATTAAACACTTATAATTAAGTCTATTTATTTAGAAAAACAAGCATAGAGGTGTTTTTTATTCAGTGATGCCATTCGCATTTGAAAAAGCTTGTAAGTATTATTAAAAGTTGGGTAGCCTGGGCACTCTAGTGTGTTATAGTGAGCTGTTGGCAAGGCTAAGGGCATTAGTACCTGGAACTGAAACCCTGTGTAGGACTGCATCAAGAAAAGTCCTCAAAATAAACTGGTTGCATCAGGAAGGGCATTAAGCATAATTGCAAGTGCCAAATCAGGCATGTGAGTGATTGAGCCGTTGAAGCTAAGAGGTCTGACTGAATAAAATTATAAAAAGTTAGTATGGTATGGAAAATGCTATTTAATTGCATTGTCTTTTCTTTTTCACACACACCACATACCATGACAGACTTTTTGGACTTGCAGCTGATAATAGTCTGGATGAATCTTTTTCTCTCTGGACCCAAGTACACAGCATCCATTTCTTAAAAAAAGACATGGGATACAGATTTGTCTCACAGTATATGTTTACACTGTGTGATAGTCCCTCACAGATGCCACCAAGCCAAGAGAACTTATTCAAGACAGGACATTCTCCTTAAACACTCAACCATCTGTGGACATTGATTTTTGTACCAAATCATCATTATAATCACCTGTTGACATTTCTGTTTGAAATCACATGATAAATGTTTTAGCTAATTACTAAACCCAATTATTAAAAAATGTTGCAGGACTGAAATAAATAAGTGGATGCTTGTTAACATAGTAAATGAAAAAAAAACATGAAATATCTAGGGTTCATAATGTCTGGAATGAAATAAAATTCGGTGTAAATGTAAGAGACACTGAGGTTCTATGGTTTTTTTTAAATTATCATTCTGAATAATATTTTAAAATTTGGTTACTTTATTGATCCCTGAAATTGTTCTCTGCCTTTAACACATCCAGGTGTGAACAACCGGTGCAGTGTGCTGCCCCATTGAGGCCCAAGGGAACCAGTTGGGGGTTGGGTGCCTTGCTCAACAGCACTTCAGCCATGACTTTCCTAGAGTGCGGATCGAACCGGCGATCTCTTGGTTCCCAGCCCTCTACCCCTATCCATTTATCCACGGCTGACCCATACTGTCTCAGGTACCTTATAATGTAGATATGTAATGTAATTTTTATGTAAATTAACACAAATATAGGTATTAAATCATGTCACACTATGGACAAATAATTGAAATTTTAAGTGTGCATTAGCAGAAGCTGAGTCGTTGGATATTAATCTCATGTGGTATAGAATATTTGTTCGTGTGAACATCGACAATGAATGTATTCAATTCAATTTTATTTATAAAGCACTTTTAACAATAGACATTGTCCCAAAGCAGCTATACAAAAAACATTTTTACACATTGTACAATATTAAACAGTTATCTTAATTAAATACCTGGTCAGGGTGACAGATGTTATGAGTACTTTGTTTTGGCTTATAGTGTATTATTCTTATGCCATAGCCAACTTGGGTTTATATGGTAATTTTGGGATATTTTAGGATATTTTGATATATCCATATCTAAACTGTCATAACCACAGTTCAATACATTTGCATATGTGATATATAATTCACTGTGTCTGAAATGACATAGCACACAAAAAAGTGATGTCTAAATGAAGCATAGAGTCATATGATAATGGAATACACATGCTGTCCTCTTACCGTCTGTCACCCTCACATAGTACTTCACTCAATTACAGAGTGGAAAGACACCAGACATTACATCAATGGCACAAACAATCATCTACTGTCTGCTCAGCTAAAGCCGGGTCAGCCATAGAGATGGATTAGGAAGATAGCAATTGGGACACAGTAGGAGAATAGCATTGTGTGAATTCTGCTTAAACTCAAGTGAATTTTAATTATTCTGCAGGAGCAACACAGTGGCATGTGTGTAATCACGTGGATGAATATCATTCTTTATAAATTAGTACCAAAATGTTTAGATTCTTGACATAACATCAGGACCATGCACATTGTCTGCATGTTGGCAGGGTTGCATGAAAAGAAAGGTTTTTGTTATTCTTTGGGTCTGGTAATGAAAGAGTTTCTGTGTATTTCATGTGGAGAGTCCCTGCGATACCTCACATCCGCCACATTCGTTCTTTATCACTCCATCTTCCTGTTTGTAGTTATTATATCAACAATAGTAATATGTGTGTGTGGGGGGATTTCTGAATGGGTTTGCACAAATGAAATAATTTTTATGTTAATCTTGTAACATTACACATATATTTTCACCTGAGAGTCTTACTGAATACATCACTCTAATAGACAGTGACTCTACACAAAGAGGTTTTCTTAGGATAAAAGATCCCTCTTACCTTGTCAAGAACTAGTGCCACACATTGCCTTATTTTAGAACAAATTTTACTTGCGCAATCACAACCAAGTTGGTATAGGGTGTGCTGCTGGAAAAGCTAGGAGCGTTAGTAACAGGTTCGACTCAAGGACCGCAACTCACAAGAAATCGGGATGCTCAATAAGCTTTTCCGTATCCTACAGTGCATATCCATTTAGCTAACCATCTCAAAGCAATGATGGCATATGACATGATCAGCATCTACACTTCAGAACTGAAACCGTATTCAATCTAATTCTAAAACTTGTAGGAGTGCTGGTGTAACGTAGATTACGCTCGGCTGGAACGCCATTCCCTATTGCAGTTATTGCACTTATTAGATGTAATCAGGCCCTTGTCGCACTATCTGTATTAAGTACATTGTGCCATGAGGTATGCAGGCAGGGAAAGGACTGGGGGTAGCACTTCAGCGTGAGGTAATATCTCAGGGTCAGTTAACTGACTTTGGTGCGTTGCTGTAGATAGTAATCTTAGAGGGTATTCATGCTATTACCGAAAGTCCAGGTTTCCCGGACAGCGTTTTCGGTGCACCTTTTTATGCTATATATTGAATATATTATAATTTGTCATTTTAGTTTATAGAACATACTCTATATGAATCTTTTTAACCGTACATGTTTGTTAAAAGTTAAGTGGACTTATAGTTTTTACTATTGCTCAGATTTTTTAATAATTGTTTCCTGATACAGATTTGAATCCATGTAGTTTATGGAAGGAAACAATTATCACTTCAATGTACAAGCTGTCTAATAATGTATTGACTTTCAGCAGTATCTCATGCCAAGAGACTGTTAATGAAGCATATCTTGGGGCTTTTTGTTCTCCTAGCAGAGCACTGATTTTAAAATAATATTACAGCTGAACTGTAATAAAATTGCTTTATGGCTGAAACGTTTCCATTGACATAATGTTTTACATTTAGTTTAGAATGCAGCTGTCAGCAACTGGAATGAAAACTAGTTAAGCCTGAAAACACAGTGTCATGTAGAACACTTAAACTTCACACAAGCATGATACCAACATTTGATTACATATAATTAAATATAAATGTAATTGAAATATAATTAAGGACTTATAATTAAGCATAAATATGGCGGCACAGTTGTCTTTCAAGGCGTGTTGCCGCCTTAATTCTCCTGGAACTTTGAATCAGTCATGAGTTCTTTTTATTGTCTATGAGTCTTACCTTGCAGCTTTGTCTCTGTTTATGTAGGTTTCTCTGGGTTTTCATCCTACTCCATCAAACATTAGTAAGTGGATGAATAGCCCCTATAGGTGTGAATGAGCTCGTGAAGGTTTAAGTGCAAGCATTTGCCGTCCTTACCGGGTGTCTTTTCACCAATGGACCATGTTCTCAGCATAAGCTTCAGATCTACATAGACGGCTACGAAAGATAAATGAAAAAGATTAAATACAAGAAATAATTTTAGATTTCCCCTTATGCATGGCTTTATGTGTCTTTAGATGATTTTCCATGATGGCTGGGATAGTAATTGCCCACAACAGTTTGACACTCTGTTCTTCACCAGCACTGATCTCCACCAGCACCTGCACTGGTTGCATTTGACATTCTTGAGTCAGTTTCCTTTAAAAGTTTCTTCCTCTTACCAATCATTCATTCATTCATTTTTTTCTTTCTTTTTACAACAGTAGACAAGGCACCAATCCATCATAGGGCACATACATATAGTCACACACACATTTAAACACAAAGGGCCACCTTAGCGACACCAGTTTACCTAGCATGTATATATTTTGAATGCGGTAGGAAACCGGAGTACCTGAGGAAAACCCGTGCGAATACAGGGAGAACATGCAAACTCCACACCGAAATTTCCCAAGTCGCCTCACCCGAGTATCAAACCCGACAGCACTACAACTGTGCCACCATATGATCCAGTTTGCCCTCGGCCTGTTCATCAGGGAAATATTAAGGTTTACACCCATTTTAAAAAAGGTAGGACTCAATTTAAAGCTGTATTATGCAAAGAAGAAGCAATATGTCAAAACAATCCAGAAAAACCACCATCTTCTCTGGGTAAAATTGAATAATGTACTGATGTCTCTATTTAAATTTTTTTAAAAGCCATGGGTGTCATGTTCTGCCAACTCGGCTTGTTATCAGCACACAGCTTGCATCTCTGATGGTAGAGTATTTGGTTGCATCAGTGCCTATGGCTTGAACACCTGGGAAGCAGTATCAGCATGGAATAATATAGATTTTAAAATAACATGTGAGCCCATCCAGACAACATTTTTCAGGGAAGTCCTTGCATATTTCAGCAAAACAATATTCAATCACACCCTGCATCCATCATAACACCATGATGATGCAAGAAGAATACATGGCATGTACAGGGGTTGGACAATGAAACTAAAACACCTGTCATTTTAGTGTGGGAGGTTTCATGGCTAAATTGGACAA
>JAOUQT010000002.1:12851298-12862733 GCA_025769995.1 Xyliphius kryptos | reverse complement strand
ACACCTTCAATGATGAAAGGTATATCCAAGGTTCTAGAGCAAAATATGCTCTCATCCAGACTACTCCTTTATCAGGGAAGACCTTGCGTTTTCCAACATGACAATGCCAAATTACATACTTCATAAATTACAGCATCATGGCCGCGTAGAAGAAGGGTCCGGTCACTGAACTTTCACCCATAGAAAACATTTGGTGCACGGAAGACCTTAGACAGTTGAGCAACTAGAATCCTATATTAGACAATAATGTTTTAACATTTCTATCAACTTGAGCAACTTGTCTCCTTAGTCTCCAACTGTCTACAGTATGGGGTCTGAGTAAATGTTGTATCACATAATTTCTTAGTTAGGATTCACTTGATACAATTATTTCAATATAACTTATCTATATTTACTTATCTAAATCTTTATATTTGTATTTATTTAACAATAATTATTATATTTATTCATGATAAACAATGGCATGATAAACAACTACACAAATGAAGTCACTTATCAGCTGCTAATGTCTGAGCGGAAGGAGGGACAGTATCTATAGATTCCCACTTTCCTAGAGTTTAATGTATGGCAATGAACCCAGTTATCTGGAGGATATTTTTACACATCTGCGCTATACTAGTATCGCTTCTCAGATCTATTTATGCTAAACAAGTCCAGAAAGCTCTGACCTTTGGCCGAATGTTAAAGACCTGCATACACTAGTGCAATTTGCCACTGGTTATTAGATGAGTACCTGGAAACAATCACTGATCCTTTTGTTTAGGCTTATGTAATTAGGCAAATTAGCCTAATGAAAACATCATTTAGTTAACAGTCAGCTTGCAGAGGAAATGCTTTTCTGCGACGCTTTGGTGAGTACTACATTATTAAAAATGATTGAGTTAATGTAGACGCCATAGCAGCTTGAATTTCAGTATCTTCATGGTTGTATGCAAAGTAATGCTGCCCCATTACTGTCTATTTACATTTCTGGCATTTGGCAGATGTCTATATCCAGACACCTAAAGCTAAGTTCACACTGAACAAATTTAAGACAGATTTTTGGCTTGGTGACAAGTCACAGAGAGAAACTCCAGCTCGGTGGCAAATCGACTGTTAGTTGAAGCTGAACCACATTCCCAGAGTGGGTTGCTGATTGCTCACAGACTCTGGGAAAAAATATCTAATTTTCTAAGTGTCTGGAGATGTTGGTGTCTCCAGGATCTAAAAGACAGATAAATGTCTTCAGGCCTCACATTTGTAGATTTACAGACGATTTAGTGTCTCAAAGTTTTCCACCTCTATGCCAGCAAACGTTTTACGTGGCACATCTGAATAAAGCCAGTTATCCTCGCTTAGCATACACACACGTGCCTGAAATGTCAGTAAATACTACTGGAGCTAGATTCTGTGGACAGAAACTGAACCTTTTTGCAATAAACACTGATGATGGTTATGGCTTTTAAACAAGAATGCTTTTCTGAGGAGAACTAAACACCACACTATTAAGCATGATGGAGGATCTGTGATGTTGTGAGTGTGGGGTTCTCATGGCATCATTAAGTGCCAGACATTTTGTAAACTAGTCATGGTTGAATATTCCAGAAAGACAAGTTATCAACCATATCATGGCCTGTCATCGCTTTGCAGACTCTTTAATTTGTTTCAAACACATACATTGCAAACAACAGAATCAAGCTCTTGACAAGTTCATCCTCATCTCCTGACCTATTTTAAAGTTAAGCAGAGTGGAATATGATCTGCATAGACGTTCCATGCTGTTATGTTGGCGGTGTTACTTTACCAATGTTACCAATACTCAACCAACCTGTGCTGGCACTGACAGCTATTCCACAGTAAAAATGAGAACAATAACTAAACAATGGACTACATCTGAATGATTTTAGCAAGATGTTTCTAATAAATTGACCAGGGAATGGTTATACTTGTGCGTATAAAGGTTAGATTTCTCTATTTTTTATATGAGATTAGACTATTTATCTACAGAGACCAACATGTAATCAACATGTAATCAATGACATTTTAAATATGACTTGATATTGTTTTAGGAAAAAGCTGTTTGACTTGTTATTTTTAGATGTTCATCACTTCTGGGGTAGTCATAGGCTTGTGGTTAAGGAACCAGCCCTGCGACCGGAGAGTCCCTGGTTCGATTCCAAGTACCAACAAGTCATGGTTGAAGTGCTCTTGGGCAAAGCACCTAACCCCCAGTTGTTCCCCAGGCGCTGTGCTGGCTCACTTCACCTATGTGTGTCTATGTGTGTGTTTCACTACACAGATGGGTTAAATGCAGAGGACAGATTCCGCTGTGTGCAAACATAATGGCAAAAATGTATATGGTTGTTAGCATGAAGCATAAAGCAGACCTCAATAGCTGAGATATGATTTTAAACGAAACACCATGAAGGGGTGGATATTAGTTTATATGGTAATGTACACAAATTCTTTTTACTGGAGTGTTTAAAACCCCACATTTCTGATAAAAATAGAGTCTTGGATTGCTAAGACTAAGTATCAGTTAGCATAAACACTGGAATTCCACTGGAAGGGAAAGAAATCCTTTTTATCTGGATTTTCATATTCGCACTATGCTACTGCTGATTGTTCATCATGTGAAATTTACCCGGTCCTCACACTGCTAGTCTTATTTAAACAATCCCGTCTGCTTACACTTAAGCTGCATTTTATCATCTTTACAGGATTACTGACCATTATTCTTCTAGCTGTACTTTCTGATAAATGTTCTCTGATTTGGACACTGAAATAAGAATCTTTAAGGTTTACTTTACCTGGTTGATTAAAGCGCAGTGAATTGTGCTGTTGCCTCACAGCAAGAACGTATAAACAGTCATTTATAAGTAATTTGTTAATGCCATGTTGTTTATCACAATGTATTAATTAATAATTTATGAATAATTCATTAATACATTGTGGTGAGTAACATTGGCCGTTGATTTGTAAATGGCATTTGGTCAGTAACATAATAATGTACGGTAGTGAATGAACGGCATTGTAACAGTCAAAATGTCACATGAAGGACACAGATTCAGATATAAGTAATGAGTGAAGGCAAGTGCTTGGGAGAAGGGAAGACCCTAAAATTCTGATCAGAAAGCTAACATGTTGTGTTTAAGTGTGAATTTAATGTATTATAGATTAATATCTTACTGTATAAATACTCATGTTCTCACTGTATAAAGATTCCATATAGTAATATATACAACATTCATGTATACTATTGTTGAATGAGATGCTCCTGGATAGCTATGTAGGTTTAAAATATTCTATATTTAATTGACACCATTGCTAGAAAGACAAGACTGAGCTTATGTTTATAAATTAATTTCAGTTTTTCACTCTATTGGGGTTTTTGGTGTTATGAGTTTAATAAAAAAGAGAAAATCAGTTGAATCATCATATTTCTGCACTGATAAAAAACCATTATCGTTACAATCCTGTCCACCAAATATCAACCAAAATCAAATGATGTGTAAAATGTAGTAGTGCTGGTTCGGTTTGTGACATAATTATACTGCATCATTAGAGATCCGTAATGCAAATGAATGACCTGAACTGTGTTGTGTTGTTTTTAGTTTGAAATGAATAAGGTTTCGTTGAGTGCATCACTCTCAGGTGTATACTTAGAATGAAATATGGAAAGAAATGAAAAAATTATGGGTGGTGATTATTTGACAATAACAACTCCTCTCAATGTGACTATCACCCAGATTTATACAGCAATAATTAGCCACCAGTTGCAGTTGCTCTGTCAGACAGTCTGATATTCTTGTTAGAGATATTCCAAGAATGATCTTTTGAATATTTGTAGGATTTCTAGGTAATTATTTTTGTATCCGGCAACTGAACTAAAACATTTTGTAATTGCTCCAATCAGGGTCAAGATCATTTATCATTTTTTCCGTTAGTTCATTGTTGTGTATTTCTGTAGTGCAATAGATCAAAACCAAGTGTTTGAATGATTGTAGAATTTACAAGCTGATGAACTGATTAGTCTTTGGAATTAATCCTAACTGAGCCATGGTCACAGCATATACGAATATAGATAGTAATTCAATTCAACGTTATTCCTGTAGCACTTTACACTGGATTATTGTTGCAATATCAAATTTCTTTTAACGTTTTGTCGCAATATCAAGTTTCTTTTAACGTGTTGAGGAAGAAACCTTGAGAGAAACCAGACTCAGAAGGGAATCCCATCCTTATTTGGGTTATTACAAACTAAAAAGTCCTAAACATATTCTGCAATTGGGTATGCAGTGGTGAGTGTGTGCAAGTCCACAGAACATTCACAGCCGATTTGGCCACTTCATCCGAAGCGAGCCTCCATCGAATCCGACCACCAGGGCAGACCGGCAGTTGAGCTCAAGGTCAGGATCCGCAGTCTTTTAGTAGTAGCATGTTTATCTTGTCAGAAAAATAGAAACAATCTGGTATAATTGAGGTATAGCAGTATTTTAGCGTAACAGTCCAGCGATACTCACTACCGCAGCTCAACTGAAAGGGAGATGGCTTCCTGCAAAATATTTCTCAATGTAAGGTATATATACAGTATTTGCGGGGGAACCGTGGATTATCAGCTCTTTAAAAGTTGGGAGAAATAGGAGAGTGGTAATTGCCATTACAAATGACACCAGTATTATGATGAATGAAACTGACGAGACTGATGTGTGTGTGATGGAGAGAGATTTATTCAGCAGTAATGTGTTTATTTTATTCAAATGAACTGAATGGATTAGTACTTACTGAAATACTCTTAAAGGTGTCCTTGCAGTGTGACTCACTTTATTTCAGGGGTAATGTTTTAAAATTATGCCCATGATCAGTACCATAGAAAAACATTTTGGTACAGTGATGAATTATATATACACTCACTTCATTTTGTAGAGCCACCTATGTCGGACAGAACCCGCTGTTGAATAGACATAAATATATCTGCCATTTTGTAGAGCATTATTTGGTCTTTAAAAGCTGTGCACAATGCAAGATCCCCATTTATAGCATAAATAATAAGATGCTGGAGTAAAGATATAAACTTAAACTTGTCTTTTTCTCATGACATTGGCACAGTATTGTAAATACAGTGTTTCTTACTTTTACTTTGACTTTTACTTCTTTTAAGAAAGTATGCACACAATATACTTTGTCATGGTTTGTTTAGTTAATTGCATTTAATTTGTTATATGCATCAAATGAAATGTAAAACATTCTTACATTTCAAACATGTGTTTATTTTAGGGCTAGTAATAAGTACTGCAAGTACTAAAAGTATTAAAAATGCAATAATGATATAATTTTAAACAGGGGATGTCAACAGGTGATTGCAACCATGATCTGGTACACAAGTAGCATCCAAAACAAACAGTTTTCAGAAGCAAAAACTGTAATCTTCATCACTAATTCTAGCAATGTGTGTGAAAAGTAGTGAAATGTTTAAAAAAAGGTTAAGAGTGGAATAAGTTTGCATATATCTTCTTCTTCAGTGTATGAAATTATTCAATAATTGTAAAAATCTGGTGTAATTTTGATGTGTAAACGTCAATGACATGTGTGATGTCCAAACATTCTGACTGCACTGCACCCAGATTCATCATTCAAAATCTCCTATAATAACACAGACGAGGGATCAATATGACAAATCATGGTCAAGCACTACGAATCATTTACACATGCCAGATAAAATTGCAGAAAGTCCCATGTTAGCTATGAGCAAAAGCACATTAAGATTATCTGAAATTGGAGACATCTTGCAGTGGCCCATAAGTGCATTGTGGTCAAATAAATCTATTCCATATCTTTTTTTTTTTTTTTGCTCAGAGCCAAAACTCTTGGGAGTAATTCTGTAAAGTACATCGGCTAACACATTCTGCTTTTTAGGTGAAATACACTTTATTTCCAAAAGTATTTGCTCACCTATCCAAATGATCAGAATCAGGTGTTCCCAACACTTCCATGACCACAGGTGTATGAATGCTTCAGCATACCAGTACATTTTGGACAATTCCATGCTCCCAACTTTGTGGGTACAGTTTGGAGCTGGCCTCTTCCTTTTCCAACATGACTGTGCACCAGTGTATAAAGTAAGGTCCATAAAAACATTGATGACAGAGTCTGGTGTAGATGAACTTGAGTGGCATGACCTTAACCCAATAGAACATCTTTGGGATGAATTAGAGCAGAGACTGAGAGCCAGGCCTTTTCGTCTAACATTAGTGTGTGACCTCACAAATGCGCTTCTGGAAGAATGGTCAGAAATTTACATAAACACACTCCCATACCTTGTGGTCAGCCTTCCCAGAAGAGTTAAAGCTGTTCTAGCTGCAAAGGGTGGACCAACGTCATATTGAACCCTATGGATTAGCTCATATGTGAGTCAAGAGAGGTGAGCGAATACTTTTGGAAATATAATGTACTTTTCATGGACATTTATGCATTTTTCATCAAGAAAGGCCAAAACCACATGCTACATACATTACAAAGGCTTCTCTGCACAAAAAAAGAGTGCGGGTATTAAACTGACCTGCGTCCAGTCCTGATCCGTACCCAAAGAATAATTTGTATAGCATTATTAAAACATTATACTGTTTACATGTTTAAATGTTTGCAGGAAAATTTGGATCAAATAACAACAGAAATACTGGAATTGCTTGTGATTCTTTGTAAAAGATTGTTTGTGTGTTTTGAGGAGGAATGGCAAAATTACAAGGTGGTAAAATCTTTTTTTAGAATGTGTCTGCAGGCTTTAGAAATCAGAATGGATGTACTGCATATTATCAGATAGTCTGTCGTAGAACTATAAAATATATTAGTAAGTCACTGAATTGTAATTATGTAATAATTTATTAGTAATGTGATGGGTAAGTCAACATGACTGTGCAGACATAAATATAGTTTAATATAATATATAATATTAATATAATATAGTGTAATATGTGATGTAAAGATTACGTAAGTGGTGGAACGGGAAAACTGTCCATTATTTTTTAGTTTATTTATTTTGGAACTGTAGCATTTTCTTAACTGCACAAACATTTATTTTTTCCCTGTTAGTAATGTTAGCGCATTTTATAATTGAATCACGTTGATTATCAGCACTGTCCACATCAGTCTCTGTCCACATCAGTCATTTATGTCTAACATTGTTGTAATATAAATAATTCATTTGGTCTGTAGTTGTGTTTATGTCTGCTGTCATCCACCGATTGTGTATTCACTCCTTGTTTGAGGATAACTTTGCAGGACATCAGATAGACTCACTGCCCGAATTGATACAAACAGAATTGATTAGTCCTGTGGAATGTCTAGCAGGCTGGACAAATTGCCAAAAACCCTTTCTTAGATAAAATGGTTTTAGTCAACTGTACACAGACAGAATGCATTCAGTAAATGTTTATACTAAACAATAAAATAAAAACATATCTTTGTTATTTTGGTAAATTATATTTATTGTTTATGAAACTAGATATGATGTATGTATTATTAGACAAATGTATTCATCCACATCATCATTTGGCAATTTGTACCAAGTCACCACACCATACAAATGCAGTCATCATAGTTTTTATAGAATATACTGTATGTAGAGCATATGTCACTTGTATATTAAACAACATTATTTTTTCCAGATGCTCGTCATCCCCTGATCAGAAGTGGCTCTTTTAGTGTCTTTTGGTGTGGGATGTCGCGCCACAGCCATCGTTTTGAACGGGATTTAAGGCCCGTCTGGGAGCGCAGAGAACGCTCTGGAGGGATTAGCTGCATCACTAATGGCTGTGGATCTTCCGCTGTCTCTGCCACTTCCATGAGCAACAGCTCCAACAACCGTCCTGGCCTGCTGCCGCTGCCAGTCATGCCCTCTCTGCTGCCCACTCCAGCCACTGGGGCCAACACCACCTGCACCACAGAACTATCTGGCAAGCGTTTAGCTTCCACTTGTAGCACCTCTACCACCAAGGTAAAACTTCTTTCCACCCAAGGATACATTAGCAGTTCCAAAAGAAGCAGTTGATAATGGTTTTACTGTCGTTTCAGCTAAGACTCAGACCATAAAGTCTCATTTCAGACATTATACACAGTATTTGCAGTATTTTAATTTTTTTCCAGATTTTTAAACCCCATTTGCAGAAATGTTGGACACTTTCTAAAGATACAGTAACCCGTGTTAAGTGTCAGTGATTTTGTACTCTGTAAGCCTCAAGTTTCTCTAACAATACCACCTTAGGGCTTTATGTTCATGCATATTCATCAGCAGTTTCTCTCCTTGGGAGAGAACTATACAAACTATAGCTGCTGAAATTCATTGCCACCTCATCTATTTTTTTTGCAAAATTGTGAACAAGGACGCATCCTTTGACTATTCCATTGGTGAAAGCACTTATTGTTCAGAATCTTGATGACTTCATCTGTTACCTGTTAAGCCCATATGTGTAAGCTAGCCGAAATATATCCATTTCTATTTTATTTTTATCAACTTATATATTGAAGTCACAGTCTATTGTGACACACACCCATGCACCCTTAACTAAGCTGAACTGGACTACCTGCGTACACATAAATAGCATTTGCACAACGTACAAATTATTAATTACAGGTCAACACGACCACTTTGTACTGTCTGGTTAGTTTTTATTGTCTGTCATTCTTCTGTCTTCCACTGTCCCCCATTCGTAGCTCATGTACACATTATAGTTTACATATATGCATTTACATAGGTCCATGTGCACTTTAGATACTATGTCCTGGATGATCAACATTTTGTCTCATGTACTGTAGACACAGACATTGTTCGAATTAGCAATAAAAATCAATTTGATTTGAAAAAGGCATAAATGTTTTCTTTCTACTTTTATTATTTAAATTAAAGTTTTAACATTTTATTTTTTTTAGAAAGTGTCCAAAATTTTCTGGTAATGTGGTTTGTATTATCTCTGCAGTAAAGGGGTGCAGATATCTGTTTTTATCACTTATCAGAAAGCAAAAAGATTAAGGGTGTAGATGATCATAGCGTCAATTTCTATCATCCATCACGATATGCCTGGAGCCACCACTTTGCGCTAGCATATCACCCCCACACAGCATACGTCCTCCTCCTATGTCTAGCTTCCATTTCTGATAATGGAAGGGTGATTATTGATCCTTTTAAAAAAGAAACTTCATATTTTTTCGAACACTAAAAGGAGGACGGTGGATATAAACATAATTACAGCACCAGGCCTCAAAATTAAGGACAGTGTGGGCTGTAATGTAATATATTTCTGCATTTTGCATATTGTATGTGTTCCCAGGGGTAATATATGTTGCCGATTTTAGATTTCATGGATGAAGCAATAGATAAAGACCAGTAGTATCACCTCTGATATGAAGGACATTGTTGTCTTTCTTTGTTTTGTATAATGGTCAAGGCTTATGTAACATAATGACATTTGATTTACTGCTTTTTTGCATGTATATGCATTTGATCAGTGACGATTGACTGTATGACATGTAGTAGTTTTGAAAAACTGTAGGTAAAACCTGCCACTCAACCTGATTTTCACTTATACCACAGTTGGTAATTTTGTAATGTGTAGCCACAGATAACCCTGAAGCTTAGTCATCATAATGTTTTTATTATAAAGCAGCATTTGTGTGATTTGATAAGAGTCAGCAGATATGTGGTGATATATTAAAGTTAGTGATTTTGCTTTTCTGGGGAAGACATGATTGAATCCTCTCGGTCTTCAGTTATCCTCCATCTCTGTTTATATTCTTTAGTAGCATATTGCATTATTGTTTACTTTCCCAAGGCTGTTGTTTAAATCAGAAATAACTCTTGAGATTATAAATAAGATAGAAATATGATAAAAAAATAATTATTTTTATTAATATGGTATATTTTTCTGTGAATACATTGTATCCCTGTATCTACATTTATACAGAATAGTACACTTTATTGGTAGTACTGTCAGTTTTTATTTTTCTGACCTCATGTGATTGGATAAATCACACACAGCTATGTAACAAATGTATTCAGTCTAGCATTACTGACCATGTGACATTATCTTTGTTTGCAATTAAAAAATACTAATATGTAGAAGTGTGCCACCCTGTTGTATCTAAATGGCAGGAAGACTAAGAAAAGTGATGTGTGAAACAACAGTACACAAAAGGTTTCTGTCTCTCCATAGTATTAGTGGATGGACGAGGCAAGGGCTATCCCTACATTCATTCTTCATTTGTCTTTGTAACTGAATAGTGACAGGCGCCAACAGACACTTGTGAATATACCCATTTACACATTTAACCTTCACCAGATGTGTCATTTGCAAAACTTTGCACTTACATGGATGGAGGTCTGATTGCGATCCAATTAACTACATTTCAGTGGTGCAGTGGACAGTGCTGTTGCCTCACAGCAAGAATGACCTGAATTTGTTCCCTGGGTCACCCCACTCTGTGTGGAGTCTTTATGATCTCACAGTGTTTGTGTGGGTTTACTCTGTGTTCTGCATGCTAGGTAAAATTTAAATGCTAAATTGTCATTCTCACACACACACACACACACACATAATTGGCTATCAGTGCTGATGTTAATACATAAACAATAATACATTACAAATATCTACTTGATTGGAGGAAACCAGTGGCACGGCACATCATTGATCCAGATCAGCGTCCTCATATTTCTGTTTAGACGCAATCATAAAAGTGTCTGACTTCCCTTTTGTACCAGCTTGTCCATCATGAGGGGCTGGAAGAAAGCGAGAGTGCTTTTACTGCATGTTTTTACACACAATGTAATAGCGACATCCAAGTCTCCCGCATATACATACCTGCTTCTTAATGCCCGCAAGTCTTAATGCTCCAGACTCTAGAACGAGCGGCCAAAAGTGAACATAAACGCGCACATCGGAGACACTGATATTTTCCCCCTGATCGCTTGTGGGAAAGAGAGCTTCATATTCATGAAGTTCATGAGAAACTGGGAGGACTCTGGTTGACCTTTTCTCTGCATAGAGTCCATCAGTCAGCCTAAGAAATCAGTTTTTAGTGTGGGCAGGCAGGTTTTTTTTTCGTCCCATCTGCGTTCAGGGGGTAAGCCAAGAATAGGCCAACTTGCTTATATTGTAGCTCAAGCTGTAAAAAACAGTTCCGTGTTAAAAAGTAAAGTTCTTTTATTGCAAAGGATAATTTCAGTTTTTAAGAGCTAGTTAGCTAGATAGATAGATAGATAGATAGACAGACAGATAGATAGATAGATAGATACAGGGGTTAGACAATGAAACTGAAACACCTGGTTTTAGACCACAATGATGTATTAGTATGGTGTAGGGCCTCCTTTTGCGGCCAATACAGTGTCAGTTTGTCTTAGGAATGACACATACAAGTCTTGCACAGTGGTCAGAGGGATTTTAAGCCATTCTTCTTGCAGAATAGTG
>JAOUQT010000002.1:12685711-12700527 GCA_025769995.1 Xyliphius kryptos | reverse complement strand
TGTCCAATTTAGCCATGAAACCTCCCACACTAAAATGACAGGTGTTTCAGTTTCATTGTCTAACCCCTGTATCTACCAACAGAAATTTCATCACTAATTTCTGCGTATGCATCATTTAAATGTAAAGTCAATACCAAGTGTAAATGTGATGAAGCAAAGAATGCATCATACATGTGGCTAATTACGTGCTAACTGCCAATATACTGTAGTAATTATTTGGATGATTCCTGGTATCTAGTGTCTGGAATAAATAATTATATAAAAATGTAATCTGACCAGTTTTTTTTGTCAGCCATTAAATAATTCAGTAGTATTAATTTCAGTATGAAGTCAGTACCAAGCATGAGTTATGAAACTGTAAAAAAACAGGCCATAAATTTAGCAAATGAAATGCTGATTGCTGCAAAATTAACACCCATCACTTGGGGAGGATTTTGAAATGGCCAGAGGTGAGCGGTGTTGAAAGTGAGATGGCTCAGACAGAAACACAAACGGCAGTTATGACCCTGTAAACTCTGGGCTATGAAGTTGTCTTATGAAGCTTTTGGTATTCCACAATGGGCTGTAAAATATCTGCAGTGCAACATCAGCTCGTCTCCTCCTGTACCATCGTCTGGCAGATTTAACTCCTTTCATCACATAAATCTCCTCCATCACTCTGCCTTGATTTGAATATGTAAAAGTCATGTGTGCACTCTAATGGTGTTTCAATATGGTCACCCTGTCCCGTAGGTCAGGAATTCTTAAATGATGTGCCTTTTCTTCTTGCCTAGGTGTATTATGTACCAGATATTCATGCAGTTTATTCATAAGGCTAGAAAATGTATAAAACACCTCGCTTGCAGAATGAAACGTTTGGGAACGTATTTATTCGGATGTTAAATACGCTGGCTTGACATGGCTTGAACTCTCACCGAGAGTATTTAAGAAAACAGAGTTTAAAATACATCACAGGTTCTGCTGAACTCATCATCACTGTGCTGACCTGATTTATTCGCCATTTAGAATGATTAAGAAGCTGTAGACAAATAGCAATTTCATAAAATATAATCATTCTGGATGAAAGGGGAATAATGGCTTTTAAATCATTCTCTGCTAGTTTATATTTAGATTTACTACTCTAGGTTTATTTACAAAGTAAAGGAATTCCAAAGGGTCAAGAATCATGTGGTTTAATGCTGTAACAAGGCTTCGTTCCAAAATATCAGGCAGAAGTTACCAACAGATAGAAATCAATGCCATGCAATCAATAGAAGAATCAATAGATCAATAGAAGAATCAATAGAAGAGATCAGCTGAAATCTAGCAGATACCATCAGGTGCATTGCGAGAAATTAAGGTAAATGATGAATGAAAGATTTTAACATTCTAATTTTTGGTATAAAGTTAATGACTTCTGTAATGATTAAGAACAACCAATTTAAAAATAAAAAAAAGAATAATAAATGTGATATTTACTCTTCAGTCTCCTTATAGCTGTGACTTGGAGGGTTGTGGTTTGGCTTGGTCGTGGCCACAGCAGCGTGTGAAGGCGTCTCTGGATTTGGATCAGTCTGACTCATATCTGAGAACTTGGTACTCTAATCTGAGGGGTCGGAGCCCAACTGAGCATCACAAACCAAATACACAGCAGTCTGTCATTAAAAAAAAAAACAAAAAACATAAATTTATTACAAAATACAGGAATGTTCTATACATGTGCGAACTCCAGAAAGAGTACAAAACAAGGAACGATTTTCCCTTGAACTACCCTGTTGAGACAATGTGCACTGTGGGATTTCTGAGCTCAAGCAGCTCTCTAAGACATTCTTTTCTACAGTGAGAATTCACCATGTCTCTGACTGCTGCTTGTAAATATGAAATAATGACTGTAAACCAGTAAACACAACTTTTCTCTTTTTTTCAAACTTCTCTCAGTTATTTCCTATGAACATGCCATTATCTGTTGATATTGTTGCTCTGGGGTGTAACTCAAACTGCTCCATTAAATTCTCAGTTCAGCTAATGATGGAAAGAACATCTTGAACACTGATTGAAACACTACTTGCTCCGGGACCACCTGTTAAAAGAAACAGAGTGCTGCTGAGACTTTTTTTTTCTAGCTAGTAGCCTGTTTCTTGTCAAGAATTGAGACTCCCAGGTGCTCACTGGTGTATTTGTGCTCCGGTCTTTGGAAGGCAGCTCCAGCTCTGTTTGGCAAACTATTTCGAAGAGGTGTCAAATATCGAGAACCAGTTTCAAATGCCAAGCTAAGCAAAAATGTCTTTTTTCCTCTCTGTTCTTTCTGAAGAAAAGGTATGCTGTTCCATTCTGGCTGTTATTTTCGTATAATTACTCAGAGTGCGAGTGAAAAAAAATATATATATTCTCTGCCCCATATGCTGCGGTAGTGCTGGCTAGATGGAGGGCCTATTCATTAGAGTGAAGAATGTGGAAGCTGCAGTATCGTTACAGCTGACCGTATTTTTTCGCTGTGCAATTAGCCATGTCCTTGTGTTTGACATGTCAGAATGCCTTTGTTTCACTTAAACAAACAATCTGTCCAAGACATAAAGACAAATGTGGACAAATCATTAATTCCTGAAGTAAAATTATGTGTGGTGTACTTCTCCAAAATCAGCAAAGCATGAGAAGAAAGTGTAGGATTGTTTCTAATTACGTTGGTTAGAAGAAATCTCCAGCAGCTCAACCAGCATTAAATATCCATTCATTCATTCATTTACCATTCATTCATTTTATTCCTCTTAATCCACACAGGGTTCCAGGCTATCCGGCCCCCACCCAGCAACTCTGGGCACAAGGGCAGGAACAACCCTAGACAGGGCGCCAATCTATCGTACTGTGCACTTACTGTCACAGTCATACGCACATTCACATACTAAGGGTCACTTTAGAGACACCAATTTTCCTAGCATGTCTTTGGAATGCAGTAGGAAACACGGGAAGAACAATCAAACTCGACACAGGTTGTTCTTGCTGCTAGACGATGGCACTTCCCACTACACCACCATGTAGCCCTCCAGCAATCTGGAGACAATGAAAAAGGTTACTCCTGATATGGGCAGAAGAAGAAAACATGGAAATGAACATATTGAACATATTGCAATTCACATAGTACAGAGTTAACATTTACATTTATGGAATTTAGCAGACACACTTAACCCAGAGCCACTGACACAAGTGTGTTACCCGTTCTGAAACAAGATCACTTCAGCAATGCTGTATTTTCTAGCCATTCTGTCTACTTCAACAATATGAATTACAACACCAAATGAAACATTTGTGCAAACGTAGAAAATGCAAATAAAATTAGGGACAATGTAGAAAATGCAAATAAAAAAAACAAGGACAATGCATGGATATCCCTGTGATGTGAAATGATGTTGAGAAGGCATCACATGTTGCCACAGAAATCTCAATGTCCTTTTCTGCATTAACGCTGCCATCATGAACTTGTAAATTACATTTGCCATGGGCAATGACAGCAAGCGTAGGTGTTGTGTTTCTAGCTGTAGTAACTTGCAATGCTTGACAAATGTTTGTCCTGGCCCATGTGCTTATATCATCCATTGACGAATAAACGTTCTTTATGCAGTGCTATCAGCGTGATCAGAGAGAGTTTAGACTTGCACCGTAGCTTGTTATACACAGAAATTCCTCCAGATTTATTGAATTGATTAAGGATACCATGTACTAATCGCTTCAAATCTTTGTTTGAGCTCTATGCCATTTTTTATAAGACACACTGCAGTTTTTTTCCATACTGACACATCCTTTCAGAAATTCCCTCACCTTAAGAATCATTATTTCTTGGAGGTTTCAAGACTGTAGCATTTTAATGCCTCAAGACAATTTAACACAACTTCAATGCAGAATCACAAGTAATGCATATTCAAAGATTGAGTCTGTGTTAATGATCAACAGAGTGTCGGTTCAAGCACTAGCATCAACAAACTGCCACTGTGTGTCGTGAGCAAGACCTTTATTCCGTTTCGGGGTGCAGTATTGATGCCTCTAACAAGAAAAGAAATCACTGTGCTGTAAAATAATATATTACGTATTAAATAAAAGCTTATTCTAATTCTTCCTCTAAAATTGTCCACCTGTATCCGCAGACCTAATAAAAAGTCTGCGTTAAACACTATATACTGCATCATCCTCATATCTTTGCCATGGTTGTCTGCACAGATATGCTTTGTCGAACAGGGATAATTTTGGCAGAAGAGATAATACACCATGGGAAAAAAATAAATGACCAGTTGTAGCCGTCTAACGGGCAACCAACAGAATCAAATGCCGTGACATACTTTGCTGAGTATAACTGGCTCATTTAATAAAAGGAAATCCAAACACCATGGACCGGTTTAATCGGAAATACTGCGGGGCAACATCCTGGTTCCAGACCAACAATATTGATGTTATGAAGTGACCAGCCCAATCCCCTGACCTCAATTCATTTGAGAATTTGTGCAGTGAAATTCTGTATTTGATCCTTAACCCAACAATGTAGAACTGTGGAATTTAGACCAGTCAGCTTGGGTGGGATGTTAGGTAACTCCTATGTAAAGTAGTTAATCAGAAATAAATGTTATACAACTGTATATTAGTTTAGTGATTAACAGAGAATCTAAAACTGTAAACATTACAGTTTATACTGTAGATATTTAATTTATATATATAATCCTGCTATTTTTTTAACAGCCAATTATATTTTTCTCTTCATTTTCCAGATAAACAAATGAAAAAAATGTTGGTCATTTACTTATTGAGGTAAATAATCAACAGTACATGTTTGTGAGTAGTATGTGAATCTTGGTTTCAATATCTGGTGTGACCCCCTGTGCAGCATTATCTGCAATCAAACATTTCCGGGGTAATGATCAGTACTTGACACTGGCTTGGAGGAATTTTACCCATTTCGCTGTTCAGAACAGCTTCAACTCTGAGATGTTTAATTTTCTTACATTCTACCAATATCCCTGTAGCTTGTACATATGATTCAAGCAAACTGCAGATGAGCAGCAATGTTCTTTTTGGAGAGTGGTAGTGTTCTACTTGAAACCCTGCCATGTATACCATTGTTGTTCTGGGTTCTTCTGATGGTGAAGTCATGAACATTAGCCAATGTTAGGCCTTCAGTTTCTTAGAAGTTATTAAGATTAGCCACCTTGCTCATGGAGTGATCTTTTTTGGTTGAGCAAAATTATATGAACCTTCGGAATTAGCAGATCATTAAAAGGTGACATTTGAGTCAGGTTTTGTCAGTCAGTGGGATGATAATGTGGTGTAAATGGAGGCCCTGTTATATTTATAAAGAAGCCTGATCTGATTTTAATTTCTGAAAGTGTATCATAGCACATGGTTGTTGGATAAGATTGCTAAGGCATCTCTAAAGTGTTTGCTCTCCTATAATCCAGTCAGACAGATCAGAGGAAAGTCAAGAACATTATTAATTTCTTCTGTAGTGATAGACCAACAAAAATCACACCAAGAGCAAGGCTACATCTAAGCCAGGATGGCTTGGCATCATTGATAAAACTATGCAGGGCAGTGGCGACTCAGTGGTTGAATGTGCTGCGTTCCTGATCGGGAGATTGATGATTCATGTCGCCTAAGCTCCCACTGTTGGGTCCTTGAGCAAGGCCCTTAACCCTACTTGCTCCAGGGGCGCTGTACTGCAGCTGTCCTTTAAATAAAATGCACCATGTATAACTATGTATGTGACAAATAATATGTGAATTCATTCCAAATTATACCAGCAAATTCTAAGGGAATATTCATCCCTGAGCCAAGCCTGAAAAAACATGGGTCGACCCTGATTTTTTATATCAGCTTTTGGTAAAAATTATAATAAAATTAAGGTTTAAAATGTCTGAGTTAAAGTCCTGACCTTCATCAAATAGAAGACCTTGAAGCTAGCAGTTCATAGGAGGAAACCCACCCATATAACAGAATACACATAACTGTTTTGTACAGAGGTATAGGATTAAAATTCATTCAGGCCAATGTGCAGAACTAATTAAATTATTGGAAATAGTTAGTTGCAGTTATAGCTTCTGTTCTGTCCTCACTGATTTTGGTAATTATTTAGTTAGACAGACAGTTAACAAATAAAGACTTGTCCAATAATGCACCTGAATGAACACTTTACTGGCCGGATCGGTCTAAAAAGACACACGCATGAACGGACCTACGTAAGAGTGTGAGCTCTGCAATTATATGTGAACTCTGCTGATCACAAGTCAATACTGGCTATTAATTCTAAAGCTCACTATTTAAACCATTATAAAGCTTTTGTCACAAATCCCTATATGTTATAGCATAGTTACCAATTGTTTACTGTTTATAAACATGACTTAATGCACAAATATATATTTTATATAGAACTAAGCCTCAATGAGTAACAGCCACAAAAAAAACGTAATTTCGCCACTTACAGATATGTAACAGGAATTGTGTTGCCAAATAAATAAACAAATCTCTTTTGCCTCATTTGTTTGATTTGGCTCTCTGTATCTACTTTTCATGAGAATCTAATTAATCCAAATTTAGGCCAAAATCTCGAAAATGCTACAGGCTTCAAAAACTTGCCCAACTGTACATGTGAAAATATGTTGTTATTGTTTTCACAATAAAGTGAGACTATCTGCTTCCTTCTGAGAACAATGTCTTTCTTTCAGAACCAACAATCAGCCTTCAACCATCAGCCCACTGCCGAAGCAATGTTATAAAAACAAGGGACAAATAAAAAGAAAACATGACAAGTTGCAGAGGATTTAACTGCAGAGGTCAATCTTAAACTAAGCTTTTTTATATGAATCAATACCCGAGATGAAATTCTGCTACACTGCACGAGTACATGCTCTTCTGAACTGCGTATAGAGCTCTCTGTATGTGTACCACTGTTATTTTGTCTATCTTCAAATATCAGCCAGGCAGCATTTACCATGCTAGAAATATTTTTTTCAGTTCCGTAGTTTATTAAACACACAGACATTGTAATTTTCATAATACACAGACATACTGTATACACTCATTTTCAAGTCAAGTCAATCATCTAACTTCTACAGACAGGCTCTGGTTGGATGTTTATATGCCATTCTGTCAGGCCTGCTCCAGAAATCTTATCCTCTTCTATCAGAGCTCTGTGAAAGACTGCTTTATTCTATCACTTCTGTCTAAACCATTTTACAATAAGTCACATTGCTTCAAAACAGAGCGCAAGCATTTCGATGGCAGCACTCATCTGTGATCCATTCAGCATGCCAGACATGTTTATTAGGCTGGTTATTTAAGCCTGGGTCCCACTTAGCTCCGACTTTTTTGAAGAATCCTCTGGAGAGTCTTTCCCGACACTTTCTCCACTATGTACACATTGTCTTTCCTCAGCTTCAACGCTATGCCAGTGCTTGCTTATCTTATGGGAAGTCATTTCGGAGAATGCAGCGTGCACTGAAGTGTCATGCACTTTTTCTGGGACCTTGGTGTACAATATCAGATACAGTTTGACCCGACTGATATCCCGTTGAAAGAATATTGCACATATACTGTACATTATAATATATACACTACAGAGAGAACTGTTTATTATAAATCCAGTTGTCATAACAATAAGTAGATACCATCATCTGGAAAATGGTATAGAGAAAAGAAAACAAATTCTGACAATAATCTGAGTTGACTGTAAAGGACTGCTTTTTATCTGACAGCTGAACAGTATAGATTGGCTTTCCTTAATTCTGTCTCTGAGCTTTTAGTTGCTATTCTCACCTCCAAGTTGTGTCATTCAAAGGATTCAGGAGGTTGTTATATTTGTGTCTGACTCATGCATGGGAAAGCTGCAGCCACGTTGGGAAAATCTGATTGGGTATAAGTGCTTGAACAGAGGCAGGCATCAGCTTCAATGACTGAGCCTATAGCAACACCACCCCTTTCTACTAGTCATACATTTTATTGGCTCATTATTAATGATTTTCAATAGCCTTTGGCCCCCTTTAAGACTCCAAATTAGTCAATGCCTTATACCTGATTTATGAGCCAGTCGAAAGAATCTCTGCTTTGTGTTTTAGACTTCACAGTGAGAGAGCTCACAGTATGAAGAAATCATTCAGAGTCAGCATGACATACACAAGTCACTCACATTATTCTGAGATCAGATTAGAAATAAGAGTTCAACATGCAGTATATAAACTGAAATTAACATAACCAGTAAAACTCAGTTCAATTTTATTGTGATTTACACGTATAGCGCCTTTTCAATGGAATATTGACATAAAGCAGCTTTACAGAAACATACATAATATAATCAAAATTACATTTTATCCATTTCTTATCTCTAATGAGCAAAGCCGGACAGCAGCATGTAAACTTGCTGATAACATGCAACATTGCTGATAACGGGGCCAGACAAAATTTCATGTTGGACATATATCCATGGCATGCCTGGAAAGTGATCATTAGAATTAAGATGAATTTAATAGAAATAACATACACAGTGGATCATGTTCCAATTATTACGAATTGCGAGATGCAATCAACTGATGGATAATTTGGGAATAGTTTTGTCACCACTGATTATTGTAGTATAATCAATCACAGAGAAGTGGACAGCTGTGTAATGAACAGATTTACAGCTGTAAGCATACATGCATTGTGCATATATCCAAAGTATAATCATGTTTTTCCTGGACAGAGATCCAAATCTAAAATGTAAGCTCTCTATGTGCACTTCATCTTCAATACTGTATATAATGGACTTCAAACAGGGAATAAATAGTTGAATGTCAGCCATAAGCTCCCACAGTTTTCTGAAAAGAAAACAAAAGAAAAAAAAACAATAATAAAATCAAATAAAAAATACTACCTGGCATGCACATGTTGGCATCTGTGGAACTGGACTGGGATCAGCAGGCTCTGGCAATGATATATAACTTGACAACTAAAAAAAAGTCCTAAGAAAAGTCATTGTACAGTAAGAACAACAATAATAATAATCATTATTATTATATATTTATGAATAAATATAGCTGCAAGGGGCAATACCCAGGATCCAAGCAAAGTTGGTCGTAATGTCGTTATGTCATTAGATCCTGAATTCATTAGATTAAAGAGATTTTTGGTCATAAAACACTCCACCACGATAATAAGAACTATTACTGGGTCAGATTTAAGGAGCAACAATATGGTGTAAGGTTATGGAATGGTGAGTTCATTTATAAACCGCTTGTGTACTCTTTGATCATAGCGGAAACAAATAAAACATAAATTACCTTTCCGCCTTTTAAATGAATGCTTGTAATATATTTGTACATGATCCACACATTGCAGTTAATATATAGAGCTAGGTCTGACGCTATCTTCTAGCTTAGCCTACTGTTATATGATATGTATCAGTTTACTACAGTAAAAATAATTACAATTAAACTGAATGATATATTAACAATCTAAGGGTTGTGTGTTTATCGGATGTATATCGGATGTATACACTAAAAATAATTTTAAAACTTTACATGAGTATTACAAGAGCAGTTTATTACAATAGTAATGTACTAGAATTACTTAATGATGAGATTTCTCTATTAAAAGACTTTTATATACACTAGATAATTTTGTCATATAAGAGCAATTTTACTATGTAGGAAAATCTAACACACCATGCTTTTTGACCTGCTCTACTTCAATAATGAAAAAACATCCGACATTTTCTGTAGGTTTTTAATTAGTGTATATACTATAAATTCATAACCAAGTTCCTGCAGGGTACTGTATGTAATAATGGGTTGATGACATCAGCCCATCCCCTCTCAAAGTTTGATAAAGCCATATGGTCAGCGTCCTTGGGTCTGGGAAAGGTGCTATATAAGATGAACTTGTAATAATAATAATTTTAACAGTTTGCCACAGCAGAACTGCGAGGCCAAAGTAGCACGAGTGACTAGTACCTACTGACCAAGTTTCATATCTGTAGGGCTTACGGGTTGGTCTGTGTGATGTGTTTTAATGGAGAAAAAGATAACAACAATAATAACAGTAGCAACAAGGGGCAACTGTGGGGTCCAAGCACATGCTGAACACTAACCACTACTCATAGGCCCAGTCTCTGCCCACTTGTGTTTCTGCTGTGGCAAACTGTAAAACTTAGAAATTGAGTTGTGAATGCATGATGTCAACAGCAGAGCATCCATATATGGTTACATAACTTTTACAGTTCACCACTGCATAACTAAGTCCAAATTTCATGAATGTAGGTCTTTTGGTCTGTGTGATGTGTTGAAATAGAGAAAATAAAATAATAATAAAAATCTGAACAAATACTGTAGAATAGGGCTCCAGTACCAGTGTTGGTGCTTGGATGGCTAATCAAAAAACCCTAACTAAAACAACAGGGTTCCAGCATTGTTGGTGCTTGGACCCTTAATAATGTCATGGAGTGATTTTTCAAAGCCAATGTGAAAATATATTAAACTATAACTACTCTTAAGAAATATTAAAATGAAGAATCATAAATGTATTATAAAACATTTTCATATTACTATTAAATAAAAGAAAATTGAACATGAATATTAATGTTTTTACATAAAATACTACAACACATTTGACAATGTCACTGTAATAGGATTAATATAAAATTCCTCAGATCTACCTGAGCTTGCAGCAGGTTTTACAGGCCTTCACTGCTCTCTGTTACAGTTGTTTATTTTCACAGCTCCACTGTGGTACTCGCTCTGTGTCACGTTGCCTTATGTCTGTCAGCCCCCATTAGAGTTTAGACCTGGTCCCGGTGGCCCCTGAAAACCGATCGCACTCCACTTCTGCAGCCTACAGGCGTGTGGACATAGCGAGAACTCTCTGCACACAAAGATCCTCTCACACTGGAGGCTTTATTTCACATGTAGGCGCCTGCTATACGACAAAATGGATGGACTGATACACAGAGAGCTTGACACAGAGGGCTTCAGGAACCAACTTCAGAGGCTGTTTCTGACTGCGCGCTGGGTTAAATGAAAAGAAAGAAAAGGAAAAAACTGGCAAGAAAAAAAATCCAGAAATAAATAAAAGTGAATGAGTTATGACCAGCCATGCTGTTACAAAAAAATAATCAACAACAGGGTTGTGTGAATGCGGCGTTGCTTCAACTAGAACTTGATTAATAATCCTGACACATCCTACTTGCATATGTTTTATATGTTTAATATAACACACCTATGTTACTTTATTTGTTCCTATATTTATGTTCATAAGATAAGTAAACTTATAGAAACATAGTTATTCATTTCTTAGAAAGAATGAATAACTATATCATTAGATGTTTTATAAATGTTACTAGAATGTAAATAAGAGAACGAGTAAGAATTATGTGTATGATTTACCCGCTATCAGAGCTGCTGCTGCTGCTACAGAAAACTGTTCAATACCTTCAAACCAATCAGTATGAAGAATTCAAGAGAACAGTTTTAGAACTAAAAATAATAAACAGTTTTTTTTTTTTTACTGTACACCACACTTAATGCATTAAACATTGGGGAGTGCATGTTTCTGTGCTTTATCGAGCTCAGATTTCCATTTGTAAAAGTTTCACATATTTTATTTAAAAAAAAAAAAAGAAACGTCCTGCTTTACTGAAGAGTGATGAATGGTTGACAGGTGTAATAACTTAAGCATGGAAGTGATGCAAAGCAGGTGTTTATGATTTCAGATCCAGAAACACGCAGTATACTTCATTCTGCCTTGTTGCATGTCTTTTATTGATTTTAGTTACTACAGGGATACACGCCTGAGAAGCCAGGATGGATTTTAGTGTTAAACTTAAAGCGTGTGAAGTTTATACAGTCATGCAAAGGGAAATCCTACAGGAAAAATATATGTATAAACATGTTTATTTTTAAATTACTCACCATCCTTCTCTTTATTTCTAGAATTAAACAAGTTTCAAGTCACTGCTAAGATATACATTTTAATACAAAATGTTAATGCTAGTTATCAGACTACTTTTGCCAGTCAGTTGTCAAACTAAAAAGCAAACTGTAATAAAAGAACCTTGTCTTCTTAACATTAAGGAAAAATGTCCTATTTCCTATGTTTTTATTTCCTATTTGATTGTTTTTGTCAGGTTGCACAGTGAGCTGGAAGGAGGATCAGAACAGAGCATTGCTTTTACAGATTATTGAGCACAATGTCTATACTACCAGCAGCACATAACTATAGCTATAACTCACAGCCGCTATGACCTTGCAGGGCCCGTGTCCTGGCCACGAAAGTAAATAGACTAGGACAAAACAGAATTGTGGCACGGACCCCTGGCTGAGGATCATAAAGCAGTGGAGTTTTGCAGCAGATCACCCCAAACCTCACACGCACTGAGCCAGGAGTGCCAGGGCAGGACAGGTCATGTGAGCTCTCTGTCTGTCTCTCCCTCACACACACAGACATGCAAAGGCAAGCCCATGTGTGGTAACGTACCAAAAGAATCTATTAAATAAACATTAGGCATATAAATAATGTATAAAAGATCATTGGTGTGCTTTTGAGAACATATAAGTAGGCAGAGAAAATAAAACATAAAGGTGAGCTAACAGATCACTTAAGCACTCGTAAATCTCACTTAAGCTCCCCTGAAGGAAAGCCAGGACTCTTCCTATTCAAGCATGTTATACAGTGTGCAAACTGATAACGGCTTGAAATATCATAGCATATTGAAGAGCTTTGACTGAAGAGTGCTAAACGAAAGACATGCACGATGGCTCGAGTATGAGTTTCATCTCCAGGCTCATTTTTACCAGACAAAATATTTATTTATTTTATTTATTTATTTATTGTTTAACATGATCCTCAGCAGCAGTGTCTATTCTAATGACAAGTCTCATATCATACACAAAGTCACATATCAATACACAAGTTAATGCCAATTTAGCATTTCCAGTTTACCTAGCTTGCATGTCTTTGGACTGTTGGAGGAAACCGGAGCACCAGAAGAAAACCCACGCAAACACGGGGAGAACATGGAAACTCCACACAGAAATTCCCAGGTCATGCCATCCGGGGATCAAACCCGGGTCCTATTGCTGTGAGGCCACAGCACTATCCACTGCACCACCGTGCCGCCACCTTATAGGGTGAGTGTATATAGGAGAAGTGTGAGGAGTAAAAGTAAGACTCATTTGTACAGAAACACCTCTTTTGTTTACCGTGCAAGAGGAAAGATTTGCGTACACGGCTTTTCCTTCTAAATGCATCACGAATAATTAAAATAAAAATAAAATAAATAAAAACTTTTAATTGTCTTCTGGTTAGTTTAACTACGTTTATTACGATTTTTAGCTTTTTTTTTACATGTAAGAGTTCGCTTTCACTCCCGAACGGCTCTGCGTCATCTTTACAGCCACTGTTTACAGTCTGCTCCGTCAAAAGAACGGCTCTTGTATATTTACCGTGCAAAATTATTTCTGAACTTGTCATCTAAAATTCTGAGAGCCAGACCTTCTCGTCCAACATCAGTGCACGAACCCCTGTAATTTAAATACTATACGATTTTATTTTCTAACACTTCGTCGTAACACTGTTCGATCATCTTTCTTCCCCTTACTGATGCTTTGTTTGCACTTCAGCAAGTTGTCTTGACCAACTCTACATACCCAAATGCATTGAGTTACAGCCATGTGATCTGCTGACAAGCAATTAAACAGGTGTACCTAATAAAGTCGCCTGTGAGTGTACACACAATCCTTGATCTATTCACGTTTGTGCATACGTCTATGGTGATGTTTAATTATATTCAGTACCTGAAAGGTTTTACACAGACACAAGGTGATCCCATAGCTAGCCTCACACACTCCGTCCTATTATTACGGTACCTCTCTTGCAAAGCATATGTCTATAATTAAAGTGTCAGACATTACAAGTTCGGAAGACGCTCACACTTACCCACAGCAAGGCAGAACTGCAGCACATGCACAGCCCCTTCCTTTTTGAGGAAACTCATAAAGCGGAACAGCAGATCCTGCTGCTCACGAATCTCCTTCAGGTCCAACTTTAGCACCTAGACACAAACACATGACTGTGATCACACAGAACACACACAGAACACATACTGTACATACTGAACATAAGATTTAACCAATCAATCAATCAATCAAAATAATATAAACTGATAAGACAAATCATTTCTGATTTATATTTCTTTATTATCTCATTATTGTCTCTTGCTAGACTTACTGAGGGATTTTTGTTGCGCGAGTCTGCATACTTTTGTAGGAACGGCACCGGGGCAGACGGAGGTTCTGTTGCAGGCTCGGGCTAACGAGGAAAAAAAAAAGACAGGCTTATTTTTAGAATTAAACAAAAAAGTGAGTTCTGTGGAGAGGTCTGAGTTTTGGGGTGCAGCTGTTGCTTAAAGGTTAAGGCTCAGAAGCTTGGAAGATCAACCCCAGTACTGTTGGGTCCTTGAGAAAGGCTCCTAACCTTCTCTGCAGCAGGCACCATAACACAAATGTCCCTGCACCCTGACTCCTAACTTTCTGGAATATGCGAAGTAAAGTATCTCGCTGTGCAGTAATGTACAGTGCATCCGGAAAGTATTCACAGCGCTTCACTTTTTCCACATTTTAAGTAACTTAGAGAGGTGGAGGTATGCTCTGGAAAGGAAGGGAATGAAAGTAAACACTTGTAAGACAGAATACATGTGTGTGAATAAGAGCGAGGCAGGTAGAACCGTCAGGCTACAGGGAGAAGTGGTCACAAAGATGGAGGAATTCAGATACTTAGGATCAACTGTCCAAGCAGATGGGAAGTGTGGAAAAGAGGTGAAGAAGAGAGTACAG
>JAOUQT010000002.1:12664972-12680749 GCA_025769995.1 Xyliphius kryptos | reverse complement strand
CTCCACACAGAAATTCCCAGGTCGCCCCATCCGGGGATCAAACTCGGGTCCTCTTGCTGTGAGGCCACAGCACTATCCACTGTGCCACCAGAAACTATTGAGACAGAATTTCATATTTGTTCCATGAACTCCATTATACCTGAATAGCATGACAGCGCGAATCCCCCAGAGGGCATCGCAATCAAACCTTAGTTTTAATTCCACTTCTACATCAGCAGCCACTACACACTGAGAGCAAGAGGTGGAACTCCACTGTACCTCTGTGAATGAGGGGGAAAAAGGTTGACACAAAGCTGCAATTTGATTATAAATGAGGAAATGTAATGGTTTAGAAAACCTTACTTTCCACATATACTTGTTAAAACTCAAATTTATAATCCAGAGAAAAAAAAACACATCACCTACCATTCTATGTTGTGCTGTGACTTTTTTACTTCAGAAGCAAGATGATTGTACTTCACCTGGGAGGAGACATACTTATGACAGCTTAGATAAACATTTGAGAGACAGGGAATTAGAAAACGAGGGGGGAGCATGTATAGTTTAAGGTACAAGTTGATATAAAATTAGCCTGCAATAATAATAATAATGAATTAATATTAGTATTAATATAATATAGTTATCTAACTATTGTTTTAAACACAAGCATAATTGAAACATATTTAAAGTTAAACACAAATTAATTTAAACATATTTCATTTAAACACAAATTTCAATATATTTGATATATTTTTTCATCAAATACTTGCTTAAAATTAATTAAAAATCATACACACCAAGGTTATATTATTATATTTATATTATATTATAATAGACAGGTGAACAACTCATAGTGAAAAGCAGGGAGACTAAAAATGACATATTTGTCTATTCAAAAATTTGAGTAAGTTCTACTGACAAAATACAGATGATATTTGACACCTTTGTAGCTACATAATTCATATGATCGATAGGCATAAAATCTGCACATTAATACACAATTCACACCCTGCAAGAAAACCTTTTATTTTCATATAATGTTTCAGGGAGGAATCAGAAATGCAAAGGCGTGTTTTATAAGAAAAACTGATAGGATATTACAATAGTACAATATGATCTTTTTTCGATATACTGACCATTTTAAAAAACTACAAAAAATTCAAAGTGTTACACAGATAATAAAACAGTGCCTGGCAATAAGAAACACAAATCTATATGGTACATACATTATATTTCCAAAGGTATTTGCTCACCCATGCCCATGATCAGAATCAGGTGTTTCAATCATTTCCATGGCCACGGGTGTATGAATGCTTCAGCATACCAAGAACATTTTGGACAATTCCTTAGTCCCAACATTGTGGGAACAGTTTGGAGCTGACCCCTTACTTTTCCAACATGACTCATCCTGACTTTAACCCGATAGAACATCTTTGGGATTAATTCGAGCGGAGACTGAGAGCCATACCTTTTCATCCTATTTCAGTGTGTGACCTCACAAATGCGCTTTTGGAAGACTGGTCAAAAATTCCCAAAACACACTCGAAAACATTGTGGACAGCCTTCCCAGAAGAGCTGAAGATGTTCTAGCTGCAAAGGGTGGACCGACGTTATATTAAACCTTAAAGCAGGTGAGTGAATACTTTTGGAAATATAGTGTATATATATATATAAGTGCTGCTGAGCTTCAGCAGTGGATGAATAGATGAGGTGAGAAAGAAGCTTTGGGACACACATAGCACTCTTCTTCTGCATCCGTCCTTTACACTGTCGCTAACAGGCCAGGAAAGTCATGGTATTCGGGCGGTAGGCACTCTGCCAGAGAAAGAGAGGTTGAGATGTAGCGAGGAGAGAGAAAGAGAGAGAGGGAGAGAGAAAGAGACAAATCTGTTATGAATTAGCACTCAAGCTCCACAGAGGCAAGAGGCAGGCCCTTGTTTTCCGGTTTTGTAGACAACGCTGGCTAGAATGAGAGGCTTTTCACTCCTTTTATGTTTAATCTGAGTATTTCTGGTTCTGTGGGTTATAAGACACCATTCACGTCCCCTGGCAGCGAAGTTACGAAAAGTGTGGTTAACAAGTGGTTCATGAATCTGTTTAGGGAAATTCACAGACTTTGATAAATTAGACTTGAAATTTAAGTGAAGTGGTACTGCTTTACAACTGATGCCTCATATGGTGCTCAAAGAGACAAAAAGACAGCCGGTAATAAACGGACTCTAATGTACTTCACTACAATCCATCAGAAGTACGGAATGAAAAAGAAATTCGGACAAATTATCTCTACAGGTAACAAAATGTAACAAAAAACTAAAATTTTAAAAACAACTCAAAGATAACAAACACATACCAGATGTGAAATCCTATTAAACGATCTCTACTTAATACCGTTTGTTTTGATGCACTTTTTCTTTAGTTTCACTCCTCTCCCAATCTATGATTTTTGAAATAAAGTAAAAAAATTAAAAATGCATTTGGTTTATAACAACTTCTGAAACAAGATGTGGGTTAAAACACATACAAGACTGGCTAGTATACTGGAAAAGTCTGAAATACAGTGAAGGCACTAAATACAGAGGCTAGGAAAAAAATGTAGTAGAAAGGAGAGTAACGGTAAATTGTGTGGCTTTACAAGTACAACCTGGAACTTAGAAAAGACAGACACCACGATTGCAGTCCTATAAGGTTGCTTGTTGATTTGCCCAGGACTTCTGTTTCCTACTGCTATTATCTGTCAGTGAAATTAGAGGATCAGCGGTTGCATCTCCAGTTAGGAAAAATACAGCATGGGAGGCTTTAGAGTCTGTGCTTAAGCCAAGATTTCGTGCAAAGATGCCAGCAGATCCATTACGCAGTCATCAGAGCCATTACAGCTGTTGTAAGTCTTAATTTACTATTTAACTCAAAATCATAGTCAGAAGGGATCACTTGGTAATTTAACTTGTGTATGGTGTCTTGTCCATACTGGGGTCTGGGAACTCCTAAATCCAGAATCTTTATGATGCAGATACACAGGGCCTGTGATGTTAATTATAATTAACCAATTAAACAAATCACAACTAAATATCAATATATAATATATTAGTAATATATTTATTATGGAGTCTGTATAATTTGCCCCTCTAGACTACTTAAATGGGATTAATTAGATTAAAAAAAGGCATAATGTAATAATATAATTAAAATAAAATAAAATAAAAACTTTATTATAATTATAATAGAAATGTGTTCCATGAGAGAGATATTAGCGAAAAAAAAATTTTGTGCAAATGTGCATTTCATTATTAGAATTCCGAAATATTTCAAACAAAGAAAATAAAGCTTTAATTTTATAAATATTTAATATTGAAACAGCAAATTTTCTAAGCTTCTATTTTAATGTTAAAAGCAAATATGTAATACTGACTGTGTTAACTGTCTATGACTTCACTGTACAAGTACTGTCTAATATGCCGTATATACTGTAAAAGAATGTCACTTGTCTATGCAATAGTGCAATAAGTGCAATGTTTTATATGTACATTATTGTGCATAAATCGTAGACGCCATATTTTTTAGTAGTGCTAAATATGTTGGAAATGCATAATTTTTAAATCAGTAGACGCTGATTTTACATTTCGAAATATTCATTTACAAACAAAACATGATTCAAACATGTTTGTATGTTAGTAAAGTACAAAAACATATGTTGCACAAAAATAAAGAAATTGTGACCGTTAAAATGTACAGAACTCTCTCAAATTCGGCAAAAGATGCTCTGCAAACTTACTAAAAATGTACTTTGCAAACTTGGAACACTGTTTAAATCAAAAGCACAACACCAGACAGTGTCTATTTACTTCCTTCAGTCTGATCCTGTTCTATAGTGTTTTCTTTTCTCTAGAAAAAGTATCATTATTTCTGAAGGCGTCAATGATGTACAAGACGTCTAAATCGCTTTCACACAGTACTGCACAGTAGTTAGCCGATACGTTTTTACTGAGTATTTTCTAGAATTTTATGGGTATTTTTCTGGAGAATTTACCGTCACATTTGCTTATTTTTTGCCCTAAAACACAGCAACCCTCATTTTGTCTTCAAAGTGGTCTGTAGTGTGTTTTATATTGTATTTAAATGATATAAATGTAATATTTAGAAATATCATTTATATTTGTACTGACTTAGTTCCAGTATAAAAAGCGCTATAAAAATATTACATTGAATATATATTACATTTAATTTTCTGTCTTCATCCTGATTTGTACTATTAATATCTCATTAATAACCTGCCAACATTCTGATTTTGTCAGTTCTGGGTGGACGGAGCAGGAGCGTGTAAAATGTTTCTTTTTGTATAAAATAGATTTTAAGTGCCTCATATAATTCAATTCAGTAGCACATTTACATACTTGCCATTGTTCTACCAATACTCCCTAATATTATACTAATAATATTATACTATTAAATACTAATTATTTATAATTAAAAAAAAAAAAAACCTATCCCCCAAGAGTGAAAGAGTAAAAACAGGAGGAAAAATCAGGAACAGGAGGACAGAATCAGACAGGTCACATGCTCCAAACATTCTCTGCTTTGGTTTGTAAATTGTGTCATAATGCTTAAATGATGCAAACTAAATAAATAGCTATCAGTTAAGTTCTACATTTCTTTCTAAATTGCATTAAAATCACCATAAAAATGGTAAAGTTTCTTAACGTAAGGTCTTGCTTCTAATATAAAAACAACTTTTATATTTTTAAGTCACTCTGCACGCCGTGTTTGGCGAAGCCTCTGCTTGGTCATTCATAAATCTAAATTCCGCAGTTAAATAGTTCTAAGTAATGTCTTCTCTCGCCTTATGGAAACACTCTTTGGAGGTCCTTAGGTACAGACCAGCCAATGCTGCGTGCACACACACACACACACACACACAGCACTCATCCAGACTCCTGTCCTTGGCAGTGGGTGGCAGTCCTCTGCCGCTGTCCACAGCTATGTTGGGCAAATCATGTTGACTCTGTCCAAGAAAAACCAGGAGGGGAAAAAATGGAAAGGGTACATGCAAGGGAGAGCATGTGTTCAGAGTATGGCCACAGAGCAGGCACTCTGATGAAATAATGCCTGCTGACAGGACAAGAAGTAATAGACAGTGTGTTGAACCAGAGCCATGTTGTATGAAAACCCGAAACAAACACAGTAGTCCAGGAACTGACCCTGACTCATTATACTGTCTATGTACATTAGGAGCTTGAATGAAATCAAGGGTGTGCAGATAGAAATAGTGGAGCGAGTGAATGTGCAAGACTAGGAACACTTTTATTCATAACACACACTGGGCTTCTATTTTCAATGGTCTCCACGTGTGTATCTGCAAAATATGGTGTATTAAACGTGATTTACACAAGAATGCTGGTTAAAAATTGTTTAAGTGCATGCAGCAAAATAAAGGAGACTATGAAGTCATGATGATGTATGTAGAAAAAAGAGAATTCATACAAACGGACATGTCCTACAGAGACAGATCTATTCATGTTTCACTCCAAAACCTTAGATATTTTAAATATATATTTCAATGCCTTTACACACACACACACACACACACACAGTTTCAGTTTAATTGCTTTGCATGTTATACAAAAAGCTGATAAATAATAAGCATAAGAATAAAAATAATAATACGTTTCATCATTAATAAACTTTTTCAGAATAAAAACATTTCAATTATGTACAAAAATCATATGTTCCCTGATAGTTTATTAAATCATTACCAGATAATGGGATGAGAAGAATAAGTACATGAACCCGTTGGAATTGCCTGGTTTCTGCCTTAATTGGTCATAAAATGTGATCTGATCTACAGTACAGCTAAGTGATGTTTTTGTGCAAAGCAGAGGCTTCCTCTGTGGACACCATGTCTGTTCAGTGATTTGAGTATGGTAGACTCATAAACAGACTCATTAACCAGTTCAAATAATTCCCAGAAGCCTGTAGCTGTTACTCTAGGGTTCCTTTTTACTTTGTAACCCTTTTCGTGAGACATGGTTCACATCAGCAGATGCTTCTTGTGAATAGCAAACCTACATACAGTAGGTTTGACTGTCTTTTAGAAGTCAAATTAGCTCTAAACCTAGCTCCAATATTGTATCATTGAACTCCAGCTTTTGTACAAGTCACTAGCACAAGTGTTCACTTGGTTTTTCCACCAGCACTGTGAATGTTTAATAGATGTGTCCAATAAAGACATGAAATATTATCATTGTGTGGTATTAGGTTAATCACATTTTATTAAAAATTAATACAGAAAATTAGATAATTTCAAAGGGTTCATGTATTCTTACCTTACCACTGTATACAATATCTCAGAAAAGCCACATGACTGATTAGATCAATATAATAATCATCATATCACCCAGTCGGGTTTTAGTAAACCAGACCATTTCACCCGTCCACACTAGCAATATTAACATTTTCAGTGTTCGTGCTCCACATCTCTTCTAATGACTTAATCTTGACCAAGTCAAAATTCCAAATCTCAGTCTAGACTCAGACCAATATTTTGTACAATATGCTAGTAAGCATGAAGTATGACTTAAATGAATTAATTTATTAACAGGCAGAAAGCCAATTGTTAGATATCTCCATGCATAGATCTGAACATTCCCATTACAGAGAATGTTCTGAAAGAATGACTCTGTAGTCAGGGACAGGCTCTACGTTAAACACTCACTTTATCCCACAACATAACAGAAAACAGAAGTTCTCGAGCTGATGAGAGGAGTCACCGATCACAACTAAAGTCACAGCTTTCTTGATGTGTGGGAATTCAAAGAAAAAAAAAAAAGCTTAAAAGAAGCACAAAGTGGAGTTAAAAGAGTGTCTCTTTCTGCTGTTGGGGCTTGTTTGCGTGAGGAATTAGGCTGGGTGCACTCCTCGATTCCAGTCTACACGAGTGCATCAGTGCCAGGACTGAGAAAGAAAACGGAGATGGATAACCCTCAGTAAGTGGGACTTTATCTTTGATCAGATGTTCTGTGTCCTCTTGCTGGCTCCCAAGGCCCAGGCAGATGTCTAAACGTGAGAGACAAGCAGCCTCCTCTGCACAGAGAGATGACGCTCCAATTATCAGCATCAAACCAGAGGCAACCTCACATATGCGAGCCATTAGCATGAATATCACTTTGTCATCCTCCACAATAAAAGTGAGGCCCATCACATGCTGTTTATCTCACGTCATAAACAATTTGGCATGTATAGCCTTTGTTGAGCCTGCCTGTATGCACCAATTGTGCTGTGTTCCAAATCATCGCCGTTTCATTGTACCCACAGAGAGACAACAAAAGGAGGACAAAAAACCCTTGTTAGAAGAAATAAACAAAACAAAGCCAAAGCTTGCTCAAGGAAAGGAAACAGGGCACATATTTCAAGCTGCAAAATTCTTGCTTTTCTCTTTGACTATATAACGTGCAGGCATCAGGACAACGGTCAGAAACACAGCTTGAGCCTTTGGCATTGATCTAAATGCAGAACAAGGAGACAAGTAGAAAATAGATGTAAAGCTTGGAAAAGCATGACCAATGAGCCTGAAAACCATAGAAAATATAAGATAAAGAGATAGTTAAATAGCATGAATGTGGACGTTTCTTTTTAATAAAGAGCCGTTAGAGGACGTGGAACTCTGCTTATGCATATTCATAAGTGGTGTCTAGCAGATCTGGTGATGTGTGTTTCGGATGTCTGGGTGTGTGAGGCTCTATATGTACTGGCGCCTTGCAATTTTCAAAAGGGTGTATGGGAAGGGCAAAACTTAAGAGCATAGAGAGAGAGAGGGGTGAGAAACACCAAGTGTCTACGCAAGGATGAAGCACACACTAGTAATGAGCAGGAGCACACACTCTCTCACTGCCACATCTGTCTGTGTGCAAATGAATAGAACAATAAGTTTCAGACTCTTCGCAGACGTCGTCAGAGATCTAATAGAGAAAATGTGGATAAGAGGGCATAGGTTCAAATGTGACAGAGTTCAGCTGCTTTGGATCCGCTCCTCTGTATCACTGTCTTCAATCTTGCTCTCTGGTCCAATTTACTGAGCCCTGCTGCTATACCCGAATATGACAGGCAGAAGGTTTTCACACCCACAGAACAGGCAGTAAAAGCACACTGTGGTTTACAAAAGGCTGTCAAATGAAAAGCAGGGGTTCTCCCTGGTCAATTCCAAATCATGTGTGATCTAGAAAACATGTCAAATTCTATCCTGGGCAGCATTACAATCATACTGTGGCTGCTAAAAGTATAAAATAGAAATATGGTCATAAGCTAGATATGAGAGTCATTTCTTACCCATTTTATAGAAGGTGTATACACCATTACTGTAAATTATTCTATTATTGTGCATGCTCAGCCAAACACTACAACTGTAAACTCCAAGAGTCTGACCTGGAAATGAAAAAGTAAACACAGGATGATTTACAGTAAAGCAACACTTCTGAGATTTCTGGGCAAAGGATTAGAGCAGTTATTGTGCAGTAGAGCCTTGTATTTTTGGGGACATAAAACTCAGCCAGTGCATCTCCAGAAGGCCAGGATTAATGGTTCGTATTGTACATCACCTTGCTCTGAACTGGGATTTTAGGTTCAGCATGTGGGGGTGGGGCTTACACCACCAAATATAATACAACTGCAATTAAAAAATGTTAAACAGGTAAAAAAAAGTATACATCCATAAATCACACAGGAAAAAAGGAAAAGTTAGGAACAATTTAGGAACAAATGCTTGGTGGATTTTAGGACATGAACGATTGGGTTTAAAATGCCAAGCAGAATATACAAAGCACTATTTAATATTCTAAATCCCTCTGTTGTTTGAAGCACGTCTTCTTTTCTATATTCAATAAACTAAGTTAAGTAATACATATTATCTTTTACCTCACACACTCCAGAGCCGTGTTCTGGCCCAGGGAGATTTGGATGAAATACAGCCTTCTGGATGGCTACCGAATGTCTTTTCCTCTTCCAGTTGACTTATTATGTACAGTACGTTTCTGCCAGTCTAGCTGTTCACTTGAAATCCAAATGGGCTATTTCATGCTTTAATGACAAGGTATTCAAACCACAGGGAAGAATGGCTCCAATTGTAAATGTGCATTTGTTAGCAGAAGGTTTTGAATGGCCTCTGAGACACCTAGAACAGGAAGCAACGTCTAGTGCCAGTGCTCAGGACTGAACAAGAATGCAGAGACATAAAACTGATTCAATGGGGCATTTTGTAGAGCGTTTGTGAGGCATTGAGAAGGGCACGGCCCTATTGAAGCCCTCGGTTCTGTGGATGTCAGCAGCACAGCACGAGATGTCTGTCCTCACATTGAAATACAGAGACGACGGCGCAATAAAATGAGCTGAGATGCATCACTACTAAGTCTGCTGTCGTTGGCATGAATCTTCCTGAACAGCAAGACTCAGGCAAACCACAAGTCAGGTACAGAATCCTGTAGCCAGGACAACTTCTAAATAACTTATAACAAAGAATAAATGGCTGTGTAAAGGCTGATGATGAAGCCATTTCTTTGCAGAGTCATGCACTTTGCCATGTATCTGTCTTAATAATCTGCCATGGTTGTGCTTTATAGTCTTACAGAATGTGAATTCAATATTCTCCAGTCTGTTATGGCAGCTACAGTTTGGACTGGATTGAAATCTCGGTTTTTCTATAAAAACTCTACACAAACTGGATCCAACTGTAATTTACTATAATTATAAAAAACCTATTACAGAAAGGGTGTGATGATATAAGTCAGGACTAAATGTGAAATAAGGATGAATCATATACAATAGTGTCCAACGTGCCTAACAAGATCAGTCAGTACATGGCAAATAATTTACTAATAGGTGTAGTACTATTAGTGTATTACATTTAGTGAGGTCAATCATTCTGCATAAAAACAGGTCTCAATCAGGTGGCCCTTATTTAAGGCTCAAGCCAACACGTGTACATGCATTTTTCTCTGCAAACCTGAGAAATCTGGTCATTCTAGACATTGTTCAGAAGCTTGAATCTTGCTTTAATTGGAGCTTTAAAAAGTTCATTGGAAAGGGGGAAAAGGCGTAAAGTGCAGAAAATGATAGACTGCTCAGCTAAAATGATCTCAAATGCTTTAAAATTAAAACCAAACCAGAGAGATGTGGATGAACACGAAAGACTACAATTCAAATGGATGCAAGAATAGCCAGAATAGCAAAGACTCGGCCAGTGATCAGCTCCAAAGACAATCTGAAGTTACATGTGAGTACTAACAAAGGATAAATGGCTGTGTAAAGGCTGATGATGAAGCCAGCTACAAAGACCATCTGAAGTTACCTGTGAGTACTAACATAGGATAAATGGCTGTGTAAAGGCTGATGATGAAGCCAGCTACAAAGACCATCTGAAGTTACCTGTGAGTACTGTGACAATTAAAAGATGCATATATGAAGCCAACATTATCACCAAGTTTTCGAAAAGTCTTACTGTTGAAAAGTTACATGCTGAAGAGAATACAATTTGCCAAAGAACACATCGCCGGGTCTAGAGAAATAATATACTGACTGATGATAGTATTTATTTATTTATTGTTTAACGTCATCCTCAGCACCAGTGTCTATTCTAATGACAGAAACACGGTCATACACATACACAAGTATCATATCATACGCAAAGTCACATATCAATACACAAGTTAACGCCAGTTTAGCATTTCCAATTTACCTAGCATGCATGTCTTTAAACTGTGGGAGTAAACAGAAGCACCCTGAGACAACTGATGCGCAACTGATGATGGTAAGATGTGTCCAATGTCTGCAGACAGTTTGTCAGATTAACCCGAAACATGTATTGATTCTCTTACTATGGTTGGTCTGTATTACGTATATAGTTTTCAAATATATAACAAACTTGAAAAGATCATGTTGCCTTATGCTTTAACTAACCGAGCAGCATCTAGGTTCGAGACCAACAGAATTTAGTTTATGGAGTAAGGAACCTAATCCCCGGACCTTAAACCCATAGAAAAATTATGGGTGACAAAAAAAATTTTGTTTCTGAACCCCCACTCTAGGTAAGTCATGGTTGAAGTGACATTGAGCAAGACACCCAATCCCCAACTGGTTCCCGTGCGCCCCAGTAGAGTGCAGCACGCTGCTCCAGGTTTTCAGCCCTGGATGGGTTAAATGCAGAGAAAGAATTTCCCTACGGGGATCAATAAATTATTAATTATTATTATTATTATTAATTATATTACTTTTTCTTTAAATTTTTTTTTACAAGTCAATTAAAAAAATGCATACATTTTTCTTTTTTGATTTCGAATATAATGAAGTTTTCAAAATGCTTCGAAATTAAAACTATGCTAAGGATTCTGAACTTTATTATTTTTTTAACACACTGCTATTATTTTGAACTGTAGGTGAAACTAGTTTGGAAGAATGGAAAGCTACAAAGAATTCAAGAGATTCACCATTCAAATCCAGAATAATAAACAAGCCTGGCTGAGGAAAGATTCAAACCCCAACCCCAATGCATGGTGTTGCCAATACTGCTGATTGGAAGAAGTGGAAGCTAACTGCTGTGTGCATGCATGTACACTGGAGCCATAACCCAATGAGCTATACATTTCCCCAAGAGTTATATTAGACCCTTAATTCAATTTAATGTAATTAATTATCATAGAATTAGTGCAGTAATAAGAAACAGTCTGTAAACACAGGAACACACTGCTACAGATAATAACATGCAGCTCTGTATCAATGGGATCTAGAAAAACCTGCAGAAATTATAAGCCCTATAATAAATCTGTAGCTAAAAATCAAACAAATTAATATGTAAACTAACCTAATAATCGCCCTCAATACTTCACCAGAGGCTCTCACATGAAAGATTTATTTTATCTTAACGATTTAAATTCTTTTAAAAGTGTGTGGATGTGTGTAACGCTGGGGTCTAGTGTTCAGTGTGAAAATTAATTATTGAGACAATTAATTACAGTCTTAAACTGGCCCCAGTTGCAATAAAATCAAACCAATTACAAGACATATCAGCCTCCAATCCAACCCCAAACACACACACACACACACAATTATTTCTGTGCCATTTCTGGTGACGGACTGTGAGCAACTCATCAAAGGCAAAAACCTCAATGCCACTATAAGAACATCTGGAAACCTTCACTCATCATCATAGGTCGGAAAAGCTGTTTTATATATTACACAATATAGGGGGATAGTAATGTGCTTTATAGTTTCCTTTTTAAAAAAAAAACAACATGCCAAACCTATGTTTATAGTTAAGCAATCACAGAAACGCTCCACTGACTACAGCTTCCTTAATGTGATCAAGCCTTTCTGATAATGAAACTTTAATATTTAACAGATCATTTATATCCCAGCAAGGTCATCAGCCATCATATTCCATCATACTTAGGCTAATCCTGTGATTTAAGTGGCCTGGAAAAAAATATATGAGGCCAAGATCAGAACCTTTAAGCAATAAGAGCAACTACATTGAGGCAGTTAACATTAAATGAGCCTATATGCTTGTTTCACTGCTGGTGAACACAGAGAAGGCAAACAGCTGCTTCATTACAAATAAGTCCATTTGGATTAACTTAATGATTCAACACAATTCAAATGCACATGTATAGCTCTTTTAATAACAGACCTAGTCACTAAGCAGCTTTAAACCTAGATTGAGATTATGCTTCCTAATGACGAGGCTGAAAGAGACGGAAACCTATTTTAGGTGACATCACAATGTGCGCTTATAAAATTCTTATATCTTTCACAGTAAAATAAAATCAAATAGCACTAAAGCCAGATGTACAATGTGTAACTGTTGAACCAGGGCAACATAGGACCTCAATCAAACCTAAACAGTGTATATAAAAAAATAAAATTATATACCTAAATCATACAAAGGCTGTACTTAACAAACTCCTGTTCATGCGATGAGTTTGGATAGTCGGCTAATGTAAACATCTAGATGTAGATTGATGGCACTTGTAATATTATCAAAATACTGACAGGGAAAAGTGAAATTCACTAAATATTACCCATGTAGAAAAACTGAAAAACACATTAAAAAAGCTTATTAAAATGAAACAGAACAGTTGCATTAATAGAGAATGTGTTTCTAAGGGCTTGGTTCGAAATGCTGTTGTAATCCCAGTTGTTGCTAAATAGCTCATTACCTGTGAATTACTCACTGACCACAACAGCATACACTCCACACTGGCTGTGAGAAATCTCCCAACACTCCAGTAACCATTTCACTTGGTCAAACTAGCATTTAAGACACCCACAGTCCTACGCATGATGCTAAATTATAACTCTGAAACAGCGAGCTGTAAAGTGATGTATGCAAGTAAGCAAAATAAGAAAGCACTTCTAAGCTGTTTAGAGAATTTATATTAAAAAGATTAAATTACATTTGCAAATCCAAAATACATTGAATTTACACTTATTTAATTCAGCAAAATATAATGTGACTTTTTCCTTTTTTACAAAAAAAAAAAAAAAATGACACTGACCACAAATTGTGCTCAACAATTCCAATACTTCAGAGCTTGACCACTTTAAAATGAGGCTGTGCTGCGATTATAAATATAACTTTTTACGGCTCTGTTATTACGTACTGAGAAGGGGGAGAGAGGGCCAATCTTGTGGCTGTAGCGCCTGATGGCCTCTCTGATGTGGCTGGGCTGGATGGCACTGCTCTGAGCCTCCGCGCCACACGCTGCTGCGCTCTGCAACATAGAGGAAGAAAAAAAACACACACACACACACACACACACACACACAGAGAGTGAGTTTTTACCAAATGATTAGTTATTACTAAATCATGTTATTACTAAATCAAAAACATAGTGGGAGACAGGCCATTTAACTCAAACACAGCCAGAAGAGGACGTCCAAACAAGACATACACACAATACATTTCTAAAGATGGTCTGCATCAGAAATTGATAATGAGCACCTCTTTAGTCATGAAAATACTATGTGTCAGCTTATGCTTTATGTACTTTCAGCAGAGGAGCACATCTGAAATATGTTGAGCTGACAGCAAATGTTAGTGAACTATCTGCTGTAGAAAAGGACCAACAATTGTGCTCAGTGCTCGAAATGTGCTTGACTCCAGGCTGAAAGGAGCTCAATCTATCTTTAAAAAGGAAAAAGTAAAGGAAAAACTATTTCCCTATTTTCATCCCTATAATAAATCAGCTGTGGTAAAAATGGACATGGCAGGACATATGAGAAAGTGTAATGCACATATCCCTGCCAGTGTTTCCACTCTACATGCAGACATTAGGAGGTTGATGACTACATCAAGATGACCACTGAACTTTCTTCATTATAATACCATACAGTACATCTTTCCTACCCCATTCCTGGACAGCTTGAGTTCATCACCATTTCTTAGTCCATGTGTTATATATGTAATGCACAACTGCAAAAATATGTATGTACATTATGAGCGTATATTCATTCATTCATTCACAAATTCCTCCATTAGCGTCACTGGTAGTTACAGACAAAAGAAAAACGCGGTGTACCTGTATGTATTGTCGATGTACCTGTAATGTATTCAATTATATACACACTCACCGGCCACTTTATTAGGCACACATGTTCAGCTGCTTCTCAACACAAACTAAGCAGCAACTAATGCATTTAAGCATGCATAGATGGCCAAGAAAACTTACTGAAGTGCAAACTGTGCATGAACTCTGAACTCTGAATATGGCAAGGCTGTTGTTGCCAGACAGGCTGGTCTGATTAATATGTTTACATGTGCAAAATTTCTTAATAAGTTTAAAATTGCGAGGGATTGGAAATCAAATAATCCGAATATGAAGAGCGTACACATGCACCAATCTATGTTCGGTAAGCAGCATTTTGACAATTAATTTTCAATCGCAATCAGATTAAATGTGCACATGGACTTTCCGAATAAGAATCGGTATAAACCACCCCTCTCGTTCAGAATACAATTTAATTCCAATTGAATCTTCTGAATTACATATTTATATGATGCATTTTAACTCCGACCGGCCCTTTATTCCGAATATTTGTGTCCATGTAAACATAGGTACTGTTGATCTACTGAGATTTTCACCGACAACCATCTTTACCACTTACAGAGCCCTGATAAAGGCCCCCGTGGGGTCAAAATGATTATGATGTCTGTGAGCAAAAATCCCAGAACTAAACGGAGGGACCTGATAAATGACCTATAGAGAGCTGAGACTCTGGGACGCTGAGATTTTTCTGCTACTTGAACTCCCTGAAGCAATAAGGTGGGATCTTAGCTGATGTGCTTGTAACTTGTGGTTTTTGAGGCTGGTAACTCAGATGAATTTATCCCGTGCAACAGGTGAGAGCCAGTTCCCTCATAAGTTTTGATGGTCTTTGCGATTGCACTTGAAGATCCTTTTAGACTTCTTGAAATGTTTAGGATTGACTGACTTCTTAAAGTAAGGATGGACTAACATTTTTCTTTATTAGTTGAGTAGCTCTTTCCATAATATAGATTAGAACATTACTCAGATAGGGCAATACTCTGTATACCAACTCTTCACCATACAACTGATGGTCTTATCTTCCTCTCGACACTACCCTGTAAATTCTCTATGGTGTTTAGGTCAGGCGAGTTTTCTGGCCAATCAAGCATTGTAATACTGTGGATATTAAACCAGGTATTAGTTCTTTTGGCAGTGTAGACAGGTGCCAAGTCCTGCTGGACAATAAAATTTCCATCTCCAAAAAGCTTGTCGGCAGATGGAAGCATGAAGTGCT
>JAOUQT010000002.1:12587017-12597682 GCA_025769995.1 Xyliphius kryptos | reverse complement strand
TTCAGGTCTACAAGCATTAGCATTAACATTCCAAAGTAATGACTAACCAATTTTGTAAGTCGCTTGTATGTAAATGTACTGTCTACATCTATTTATAATTCTAGGTGCAATGTTTGTAACTGGAAGAAAGAGTCTACTTGCTCCAAAACTCTGCCTTCTACAATGATCTTCAGTAGGTCTTCAGTTTTGGTCATTACTTTTGTTTTAGCTGCATTAATGAGCATGTTATATTTATTTGCAGTTTTCTCAATATAAGACACCTCCTGTTGAAGAAACATGGTGAGAGGTTACATCCTTGTCATCCTTGAAACATGCTGATGGGTGATTGGCTCTCCCTCTGCAGCACACTGTTGTCTGCAGAGATTCCTTTCTCTTGCTTTCTCAAGGATGATACAGAGGTGTGTGAACTGATCCCTTGTGCCTCTTGTTGGCCTAAATCCAGCTTGTTCTTGGGCGATTACTCCTTCATGCTTGTTCTTTACCCGTTTCAAGATAACAGGATCCTGCTAGCATGTAAGTCCAGTGTGATTGTCATTTCGTTTCATCATTGTAGCAAGTGTAGGTTTTTAGCCCGGATTACTGTTTCCCACATATTCATACATACCTTATTGAGCTGGGGCTAGCATCTTCTTCCTTCAGTTGCTGCAGGTTGATGTTCACTGTGTCAAAAGAAAGAGAGGTCTGGACGCAAAAATTAGGCCAGTTTCCATAGACTGAACAGGTTTAAAGCATTGATCTTTAATTTCATTGCTCGGTCAATGCATTCATGTATACCTTCTACATTTAATGCCTCCTCCTCAACTGATCATTTTATTCCTTATCTAGTATAACCATTTACTCAGTTTACTCCACACATCTCAATGTGATTATTTTTTCAGCACCTATATTTTACAATGACTCCGTTTTAGTCAATCTACATTGCATGGCACTAATACGACACTCTCTCGCTCAGGAGAGCTTCACCTCTCATCTCTCTTCACGTTGTTACTCAGTCACACCATCACAGTACAACCATCCGTCCCCACACTTCAAAATATCTCATTCTTTAATTTTGCATTTTTTCATCATGTATTTATTTCCTCATATCATTCCCATCACTACTACACGGCTATTTGTACTTTCTTTTTGCAATCACTTCTTTCTCTAAATCACACATTTATTCTATTATCCACACCCCACCATTTTGCATTAGTCTTCCTTAAGTCCAATGCTTCATTGTTTCTAACTCACAGACAAGATAGAGAAGAAACAGAACGTAAGGAAGCATGAAATATATAATACTTTAATTTAAAATGGAATACAATTAAAAGAACCATAAAACCATAAAAATAAAAATTTCATTTTTTCTTACTATTATCTGTCATTATTTTGAAAATGTGAAAGGCACTATATAATTCTTCTTATTTTTCTTCTCCTTTTTCTTCTTCTTCTTCTTCTTCTTCTTATTCTTATTATTATTATTATTATTATTATTATTATTATTATTATTATTATTATATTGTTGTTGTAATTATACATTAATTTAAAATGGAATACAATTTAAATAACCATAAAAATAAATATTTCATATTTTCTTACTATTATCTGTCATTTTTTTAAAAATGTGAAAGGCACTATATAATTCTTATTATTATTATTATTATTATTTTTATATTATTGTTGTTGTTATTATTATTATATACAGCTAGGGTTCTGATTAATTTTTTTTTATGTAATAAAACAAATTATTGTGTCTTGTGGGTATTTTTTTAAATAAAATGACACAAAGAAACAGTGTGTGTCATGACAGTCAGCATGTCCCAAATGGCACATTACAGTTTCAATCTCTAAGAGTAAAGATAACTCACACTCACTCATCACACTCTAACAGTCAGACTATAAACAGAAAGATAAAAGTTGGGCTGCTGATTCTACACTTTTACAAAATGCATACACCCAGACACACACACACACACTAAAGCTACTGATCAGCAGAATAGTAAAATGTGTTCAACACTCTGCGCTGATCCAGCTGACATTTCAACCAATCATAAAAACAGTTCAAGCCTTTTACACAGCATTGACATTACCTCCAATCATGCATGTATTTGTGCACTCTCTGCAGGTGAGTGAGCCTTTTTAAAATCCACAGGCAGTACGTGAACCATCCCACCTTTGATCTGTATCAAATATCCATATGTCTACTTTATACAGTAAGTACACCAATAGCAAAAATAATGAAATAGTTAATATTCAGTTGACTATAAATCTTTTGTACTTTTGCTAGACATTTATATAATGTAGAATTAAATATAAAATTCAACTTTTTTTAGACCAGACATGCAGGCTAGATTTGTAGATCATCATTTTGCAATGTAGTTGAATAAACTAATAAAACTTCAGGACCATTGCACTGATCTCACATGCCAGCAAGATCCTGCTGAGAGAGATCTTGAAGCAAATGTAATCTAAGCTTGAAGGAGAGATTGCACAAGATCCAGCCGAATTCAGGCCAAGAGGAGGCCTGAAGGATCAGATTACAAACCTCTGGATAATCCTGGAGAAAGATAGAAAAGTTACCCTGGGACTGTGTTTTGTTTTATCGATTTCACAAAGGCTTTTCAACATGGTACAGAATAGACAACTGTGGTTTTATTGTGATTTCAGCCATATACAGTGTTACAGTACACAGTGAAACGAAACAACGTTCCTCCAGACCAAGGTGCTACACACAACATTAAAACAGTACGAACAATAAATACAAACAGTGCTAAACAGAAGTAACTGCTAAGAAAAAATCAACAGTGAACAGTGTGTAGTTGTCAGGACAGCCAATCAAACATCAGCATGGTTCAGTATAAAAAAAAATAGTCCAACAAGGATCTAGCATTTAACAATGTTTATTCGTCATCCTAGGAGAAAACGTGATGAGGAAGGCACTACAAAAATTTATGGAGGGATTCAGGGTCTGTGGAAGGAGAAAACTACACAAGAAAAACTACAGGAGCTGTTGGCTCGTAATGAGAAAGCTGCAAATGGAATATAACATGCTGATCAATGCAGCTAAAATGAGTAATGATGAACAAGGAATATATACTAGAGATCAAAGTGGAAGACAGAAACAGGGGTTACTTACTGAACCACATCAAATCCCACAAGCTATGTTACTTAGGTCATGTGATGAGGCTCCCACATGACAACATTAAAGGAAGTGTAATGATATGACTCGTAGAGGGATTCAGAAGACGTTGAAGACAAATAATAACCTGGATGGACAACATCTCAACAACTTGATTATCAGGGGCCAGAATCCTATGAGCAACACGAGACAGAGCGTATTGGAGCTACCTGATTAATTCCGACAGCCAACCATCGCAAAGCTATGATGGTGTATGACATTCATTCATTCATTTTCTTACGCTTAATTCACAAGGGGTCACTGGGCAGCCGCTGCCCACCTGGCAACTCGCAAGGGCAGGAACAATTTTTTCATTAATACTTGAAAGAGGACACATTTTACTAGGACAAAAAAACAAACAAAAAAATTGATTGCATTAGGAGATTACAAGTTTTGTTTTACCATATCCTCTATGTACTGTATATATGCTTTTTGTATATCTACAATATTCTTCTTCTTTGTCTTTCAGCCTCTAATGCACAGTTTATTACCAAGCTGCATGTATAATGATGTCATATCAGTGTGACCATGTATTCTACCATAGAAGCTTCTGTGTCTTATTACAAGTACAATGTTTGATCCCTGTCACTCTCTGTTTAAATCTCTGCCCACGTCTTCTTTAATGCCATAAAAACTGTGAAAATTTGTGCAATTAGTGAAATTAGCTGTGCACTTCCAGATTTCATCTCTTTGCTTCTATATTCACACAGCACTAGTTTTCTAGAGACAATGGATTGGAGTACGGATCTCACAAAGTCATTCAGATATATTTTTGGGATTTTAAGCCCGAATGGGCAAGAGACTTGAGCACAATAGAGGCTCACAATTTAGGATAATCTTGTTTATTATTTGAGGGATATTTTCTTAATTTATTCAAACTATAAACTCAAATAAAACATCAATTTAGGATAGACAATTCCAAAAAGACATGAATAAGCATTACAGACTCATTACTATTTGCCTCATCAAGCAAATGTTATATCTGATTTATCATGGGAAAACAATTACACAAGAGCTTACCCAGATTATTACAAGATTTGGATATTCATGTGAACTTGTTAGAGAGCAAATTTATAATTCCATGGACTGAATGGAACTGAACTATGCCTTACTTTATGATCCAAAGATAGAGATCTGACTGAGCATCTGTGGGAGGTGCTTGATGAAGGAGTCAGGGTACTTGAGCTTAAAATTTATAGGTCTAAAGTCTTTGTGCCAGATACCACAGAAGGTATCCAGAGTATTTTAAGTCCATGTCAGGACAGCGCTATTGTTGTGGCACAAGGGAGAACATACACAATATTAAATAGACGGTTATACAAGTACAAGTAATGTTATGATTAAAGCGTTGTAAAATACAAACGAAGCTCATATGGCGTTATCGCGACATCTACAGTTCAGTTCCTGTAATTGCACAAAGAAACCACTAACGTTGAAGGGAGGGACAAATCAGGAAATTTCTTTGGAGTGTGCATGCTCTCCCCACGTTCGGGTTCCCGTTTCCTCCCGCATTCCAAAGACATGCGTAATAGCATAATTCTTCTTCTTCTTCTTTTTTACTCTCCCTTTTTATCAGAGGTCGCCACAGCGTGTCAACCTTTTTCACCTCACTCTGTCCTCTGTATCTTCTGCTTTCAATCCAACTACCTGCATGTCTATATTGACCACATCTATATATCTCCACTTTGGACTTCCTCTCTGCCTCCTGCCTGGCAGCTCCATTTCTAACATCCTTCTACCAATATATCCACTGTCCCTCCTCTGCACATGTCCAAAACATCTCAATCGGTCCTCTCTAACTTTGTCTCCAAACTTTCCAACCTGTGCTGTCCCCCTGATGTTCTAATTCTTAATCCTGTCCATCCTGGTCACTCCTAATGAGAACCTCAACATCTTAAGCTCTTCCTCCTCCATCTCTGCTTCCTTTTTCGCTACATTCAGGGTTGCTACCGTAAGTCCTACACACTTGACTCTCCTGTTCACATTCTGTAGCTTCACACGCTTTCCTCCTCCTTGTCTTCGGAAACAGTAGCCCAGTTTCCGCCAGTACCCTGAATGCCACCAGTACTGGTGGCGGTTATTGTCGACCCACGCCGTGATCGATCTGGTATGAAGGAGCGTTCAATAACCCACATTTTAATTTTGCCAAATGTTTTGGCCGAAAAAAGAAGAAGTTTTACACAGGATGCCCTTCCTAACGCAACCCTCACCATTCACCTGGGCTTGGGACTGGCACTAGAAATACACTGGCTTGTGCTCTTTAATGACTGGTTTAAATATTTATATATTAACTAAATATATTAAAAGCTCCTAATCGCAGTCATGTCAATCATAATCATAAATGTGCTGAACATATAACTTTTTATCTCAGCTGCTATTTAATTGTGTGTATTAGGATTCCAGACGCCTCAGCAGCACACTGGGGTTTAAACTTATCTTGTCCATGCTTGTATTATAATTGTTAGAGTGTGAAAATGTAGCTAAATACACCAGTAATAATATCTTGGATTTCATGATTTCTACGTAACACAATTGCAGAGCTACAGTGAATCTGTTCATCCGGTTGAAAAAGTGATTATATTTTGGCTCGTGATAAAAAAATGTGTGCCACCTATAAGACTTGGGAAAGAACTCATCTTACATATAACAAAAGAGGAATGTAACCTACTAATTACAGTCCCAGTATTTAAAACTGGTCGCTTTTGTCCTAGCAAAAAACTATTCCAAAACCACTTATTTTGTTTAATGTCCTTGAAATAATTCAGAATAAAAAATATTATGTTTTATTTACAAAGGTGACAAAAGCACACTGCTGCTTCTGTGTTTGCTCATCCTACGCTTCGCTGTGATTGATTACGTGTTACATGACAGGAAACATGTATGCATTGGTGATGTTGCTGCATGTAGCTAATTTGCAAAGTCAAAGTACTCTGTGCACTCAGTACAATTGGCAAACAGATTCTTCTATTTCCATGCGCCATTATTTATGTACACCGTGACAGCGCAGCTCCAAAAGTGCCATTTAACGCCTGTCTCCTGTGAAGTTTACATTGGCTTCAAGTTACACAGATTTTGAATGGGAGTTTGAATATAATCCAAATTAAATTTTGCTGTGAAAGGTGACCAGTTGCACCTCTTATTTGAATACTGCTAACCACTCAGACTATGCAAAAACAATGACTCGCAAGAGAAATCCTGAACTTCACACAGAAATAGAGCTTAGTGATGATTAGCCTTTCTTTATGCATTACTGAAAACAGTGGCTTCATAAATAATACATAATTACCTATTACTTATTACCAAAATGGCACCGGAGTTTAAAAACACTACTGACTTTATTTCCTTATCCGTTATTTTCATTATCCATATTTCTTTTGATTGATGGTTTGTGCTTTTGTTTATGAATAAATAAATATAAATTGTATAAATACTATACTATGTATACAGTTTTATATTTGATGGACTGCTGTCAGTTCCTGTCAGGTCATGGGTGTCCAGTTTGTAGAAGGACACTGTCTTTTATTTCATATACACTATTATTTTACACAATACATTTGAGATGAGCTGCCAGAAGTGTAGCTTCTGAAAACTAAAGGCAAAGCTGCCAAAACCTCGAAGTGCTCCCAGATCCTGAAGTTAGGAAGAAGACGGACCTGAACTACACAGCAGTGTGCTCCTTCTGAATGCTACCACATGTTAACACAGGCCTCTGCACCATATTAGCTAAAGCCACTGGTTTAAAGACATGGCAAATAGAGCAGAGCCGCTCTGAGCTCATGAGCTTTCTGTTAAGCGCGTGCGCACCCACACATAGACACACACACACACACGCACACTAACAATCCAGAAAGACTTCACATGAATATACACACCATAATGTCAGTGGCTTTTTATAAATAACAGCTCCTAAATATCAAGTATCAGAAGGTTTCAAAGCGAAGGCAGAGATAATGATACAGTTCACAACATATTTACTATCCAGAGACAAAAATCAAACCTCATACCTCATTTCTGGAGGCAATACGGCCTCAAAGGACTACAAACTCTGTAGCCATAATACAGTGTATAAAAATATACACAGAATATATATTATTTTACTTCATCCCGGTGTGCCAAAACCATTTATAAACTTCCATGTGACTTGTATTTGTAAGGCAACATGCGATTCAGGTTAAGACTATTGTGAATACATGTCACAAAGACATTATACAGGCTTGCCTAAAAGGGAGGGTAAAGTCATGACTAAATTAATTACAATGTCCTCTTCCATTTCCTTTCATCCTTTTTAAATCCATTACCAAAGTCGAGGCGTGCAAAAGCGAGCAATTAGACATCAAAAACCAGCTTTTATTTGCACTAAACATGTGTTTGTTTCTATGGTAATTCCTGAAACGGTGCTAGAAACTGGAGAAACAGTAACGTATGAGAAAGAGAATGCCAGAAAGTGGCAAGCCGGACCCAGCTATATATTTGGCGTAAAAAATAATCTATTTCTAATATTTCAGTCATTCATTTCAATTCTTTGCAATAAATAAAATCCACATATAACTGTTGCATGCAACTGGAAGTTCCCTTCCCTTGTAATACAAGACCACAGGCTAGAAAACAACAGCAATGCATCGAGACGTCTGAGAAAAGCCAGAAATTTCCTTCTCTGAACAAAGTCTAATGAATGTAAGTCTTAAGTTGAGAAAATAAGCGCAGCCTCGAGTTTGAGGGATACGGACATTCTTTGGAAACTCGCAACAGAGAGAAACAAGAGTAAAGTGCGGCGTATCACTTTCACTCGCAGTAAGACTGTTTAAATCCCTGCATTCTGATCAACAGAGGATCCTGATGTTGTTCATTATAATATACGTTTTACTTCTCGCTAGCCAATGTGCCTGAATGCTCACCTCTCGTGTGTGTCTGATCAGTTTACCCGAAGAATTCCGAATATGAGCCAAAAATAAATAAATTAAAATTACAAATCAGAGTGTATGATTATATATTTATTACTTTAAAAATTCTGCTATATTTAATTTTATTTTATAAAATTATATAAAAACCAAAAATGGCAATCGTAGTGTGCATCAGTCATTGAACAAATATGCAAATAAACAGTATAAAGTATTACATCGATTACATTCAATGCACAAATTAAAGATATACACAAACATTATAGGGGCTGGTGAAATCTTACACAAGTATTTTAATGAACAATGAAGATAGATGTTAATATACACACACACACACACACACCCACACACTGCCACAAGGATATTTCCTTGATAATACAGGTGACGCATTAAAGAAAACTGGGAATAATAATCCATATGTGCACAGCGAAGACGTTTCTTTACCACTGCCTCTACGCAAAATGTCATTGTAAGACATTACACTCAAACTGACATCATTCTGAACGTCACTATTCCTGAGTGCCAGTTTGCAAAGCAACTGGACTTGTGATAATTGTCAAAAATGACAGGCTCTTCTCCTTTAATTGCCGTTCTAAAGAAGGGCTGTTGCCGCAAAGAAAAAGCCACTGGACTTAACAAAATCCGCCAAGTATGACCAAGCACCACGAGGTAGAACTGTATACGAGAGAGCAGGAGTTTGGATCTTTGTGCAACAAATACGGCTCTCTTCAATCCTCAATTCATTTTCAACCTGAGCTCATCTTCACTTCAGCCAGCCAAATGTACAATATTGACACGTCATTAACTCAATCTAGGTGTAGAAACAAGTGATTGTGGGTTTTATTGTATGTGTGTGTAACCACAGGGGGGGGGGAAAAAAATCAGACAAAAGGGCACCTCTGAAAATCTGATTCACATAAGGTCTAAACACAACCATGAGACACATGGCATGAATTTATAAGCCTTGTTGTATTTTTAAGCTTGAGTGTAGGCAGTGGGGTGTTTGTATTGGATAAAATCCCTGATTACACCAGAAATGAACACTGCAGACTCACAGTAATTCTTATTTTTAACCAGCTACCACCAAACAACATGTTTTATAAGTAAATAAAGCTGTATTTGTCCAATAAACCCCGATTTTGCATGCTAATTTGTATCCAACCTATTTGTATTAAAGGTAAGCTATTTCGGATGTTTTACACAATCAAACAGTGTATTCTTTTTAAATATATCTTTTTTTAAATATTTTAGTTTTATATAATGAATATATGTCATTTGCGAGCTTAAAACATGTAAAAAAAAATAAAGATAATAAACATATTGTATTATTTAATGATCAAATGTGTCCTTTTTATACTAGCCCCATAGGAGTATATAATAACTGGATAACAATCATCATGAAATAAGATATAAATTAATAAAGATGTTAATATTCATCACACACTGCAGCCACTTCAGCAGACAACGTGAGGATTTATCTGCTTTGTCCATCAGAGCGTTTTGAACGCCACAATTCTGCAGCAGCAAATGCAACATCACTGGACATTTGTGTAATCTCTCAGATCAACTAGCGAGAGAGCAATGTCTCCTAGAGGCACTAGCTCGGGTTTTTATTGCACAAGCCAGAAATAATGTTCTACCATCTAAAGCCCTGTTTATGCCTGTGTGGTCCACAGTGACGCTCGCCAAGCTAAAACCCGGTCTGAAACGGGCACCGCACATTCCGGTTTCTCCTTACATGCTGGACCACGAAAACGCCGCGCCTGCACAGGGACCACCTAAAACAGCACGGACACCCCGACTGCAGCACGGATATACGCTAGGGAGAAAATTCTACATGAAATATCACTGAATAAATAATGATGTGTGTATAATCCAGCGTGGCAGTGAGGTCTGAGGAAACATATAGATATATACCTGCATGTGTGTATGTGTGGTTTCAACAGCGAAAGGCAGTACAATAGCACTGCACTGAATGTGATGGATGCTTAAAGCACTGCTAAAGGAATATCACTTCACATCACCTTGGATCCTTAAGAGGCAGTTGTGGCTGAAGTGTTTCCTGTTATAGCCTAGCCACATCCTGTAGAGCAATAAAAGATGGGATTTTTTTTATATATTCACAAGCTTATAGGAACATAATCTTGGCTATTAAAGATCAAAGGCTAAAGCCAATGATCTAATAAGAATTACGACACAGCATGACACTGTGTTCCTAGAAATCTCGAAGCACTTATGCTGCTGTTAAATGAATTTTATTTACAAGGCTTTCGATTTGCATACCAAGATGCTTCTTTAATTAAAATAAAGTATGTCAATGTCAAACGCCGTCATTGATAGTTGGCTGCACCGTGGGAGAAAGAACATAAGCTAAATGAGCATCCCAATCTCGTCAGTTGTTGCAGCCCCAGGAAGTCAAACCCATGTTAATAATACTCCTGGCTTTTTCCAGCGGTGCACTCTTTACCAACTGAAATATCCAGACTGCAAAATTAACATTAAATTAAAATATACAATCAGATAAATAACGTTTTGTACAGAAAAAGTACATGGACACAACGTGTTGCTCCAGCACCGACATACAGGGGTTAGACAATGAAACTGAAACAC
>JAOUQT010000002.1:12512861-12538556 GCA_025769995.1 Xyliphius kryptos | reverse complement strand
GGAAAACTATACTGGGTGCCCGTGATCTTCGGGCACTTAGACGACACTGCATCGCATACTGGCATGCTTCTGTATTGGAAATCACAAAATGGGCTCAGGAACATTTCTAGAGAACATTATCTGTGAACACAATTCACTGTGCCATCCCCTGTTGCCAGCTAAAACTCTACAGTTTAAAGGAGAAGCTGTATCTAAACAAGACCCAGAAGTGCAGACGTCTTCTCTGGGCCAAGGTTCATTTAAAATGAACTGTGGCAAAGTGGAAAACTGTTCTGTGGTCAGACGAATTAAAATTTGAAGTTCTTTATGAAAATCAGTGATGCCGTGTTTTTCGTACTAAATAAGAAAAGGACGATCCAAGTTGTTATCAGTGCTCAGTTCAGAAGCCTGCATCTCTGATGGCATAGGGTCGCATTAATGTGTGTGGCATGGGCAGCTTACACATCTGGAAAGAACACCGTCAATCTTGAAAGGTATATCCAGGTTCTAGAGCAACATATGCTCCCAAGACAATGTCACTTTCAGGAAAGACCTTCCATTTTCCAACATGATAATGCCAAACCACATACTGCATCAGTTACAGCATCATGGCTGCGTAGACGTAGGGCATCTAAAATCACACAGTATACAAGATTGGGTTAACATTCCTATCCCTCAACTTGAGAAACGTGTCTGCTCAGTTCCCAGACATTTACAGGCTGTTGTAAAGAGAAAAGGGGATGTCTCACAGTGGTGCTTGTCCCAACTTTTTTGAGATGTGTTGCTGTCACGAAATTTAAAATCACCTATTTTTTCTATTTAAATGATACACTTTCTCAGTTTAAACATCTAATATGTCATCTATGTTCTATTCTTAATAAAATATGGAATTTTAAAACTTTAACATCATTGTATTCCGTTTTATTTACATTTTTTACTTTGTCCCAACTTTTTTGTAATGGGGTTTGTGTATAAAATGACTGATACACTGTCTTATCTGCAGATAAGGTTACACATCTTACATGAAATAGAAAGTTTGCTCTGTTTTTTTTTTTGTTAATTGTTTCCTTAGGGTTTCATATAGTCCACAAAATTCCACAGTCATCGTCATCACCAGCAGCAAAGAAAATGCAAATTCATGGCCTGCTGTGAATGTGGCACATTGTGCTGGGTACTAACAGGCTATGCAACTTTTTTGTCTTGCAGGGAAGAGCTTCACTCTGACAATCACAGTATTCACGAACCCTCCTCAAGTGGCCACTTACCACCGAGCCATAAAGGTCACAGTGGATGGACCACGAGAACCAAGGAGTGAGTAACCCCTAAATATCAACCGTCATGTGATAACAATTTAAAAAAAAATGCAACAAAGAGGTGCATGCATACATATAAAACCACTCAGAGATATGAATGGTGCAGTTCGACCACGTGTTGCCCCGGCTGGCATTTTGCTCTTTTCTCAGCTTAGAGGTGGGAAGTAGGGCCGAAGTCTGTGAGCAGGCAGGAGAAAGATGATGGATGAATGGACGCATGGATCGTGTTAGAGCACTGTTTTAAAAAATGGATCCAGCATGCCTGAAAGCACAAAGGCAGCCTTTGAGCAGCAACAGACATGCTAACTGAGAGGCAAACACAAACACGTGCTGTGGAGCCGTACGCCTTACGCAAATGTTTACTGTATCTGCCTCTTGTCTGCCTTCTTCAATGTGTAGTTCCAGCCACTCAACCTTTAACCTGAAGCCCCATCTTTAGCATGCTCGCACACACATACACACTAGGAGTATTATTAATAATAATACTAACTTAAAGAAAATGCTATTTTTGGGCTATTTTACATTTTTTATTAAACACACGAACCAAACATACATATTATATAGCAGCTGAATGAAATTAGGTTGCCAAGGTTTAAAAAAGGAAGCATTTTTGTATTAATTGAAGACAAAATTCAGACTTACTCTCCTGTCTAAAACAATATAAAAATCATATTCATTTGACTGTATTTTTTTTTTCCCAGCATGAGTCACTTCATACTATTTTAATCCTATGTAATATTGACCAGTATGTGGAACACACACTTTGGCAAACACGCTTCAGTTACTGTCCAGCATTGAAAATAAGCTTTCATCAGAGTGAATGTCTTGCACAAAGCAATGAGGGTTTATGTGCTTCATGTTTTAGTACAGAATATAAGTGTTCTTACCTGGAGAGGGGGAAAAAACACGAGGCTGCTGAATTTCAATTTTCACTCCAGGCCCCCGAAGCTGTACATACACACAAGCTGTCATGAATGACTTTCATGTGGCACAAGAGCTTTGCATGGTTCAATGGAGTGTTTAGGTTATAGTCTGCTGCAGATTGACATTATGGTCAAAAGTCTGCAAAACACAAACTTTTTTGTGGCAAGGCTGTTCATGTAATCAGGCTTGGATTGCTCTGCTTGATAATCTGCATTGACAAACTATAAATATTTCCTGTCATCATTTTTGCATCATTTATTTTATATAAATACAGTTTTATGATGTGGCATGACCGTTACAATAATTTGACTAACATTCCTGTTTACAAATTGCTGTGGTCCTTAGCAACCACCCTCTGACATTGTGGGCTTTTTTTGGGTGAGCGATTGTGTTCGGTTGTGCACTTCCTTTTTTTTTTCCATCTCGCTGCAGATAACCCATTTGCATTCATTTATAAGGGCAACACTTCTGCTTAATTCAGTTTGAGTACTGTCCTCTTTTCTAACCATCTGTTCTTCTGCTGTCACAAACATCCAGTACTGCTGCCATCACACGTTAGTGAGTACACTGTGTGCTCTACACCCATAATAATGTGTTTGTATTTTAAAAAAAGGAGAAATGGCAACATGTGATCCAAGCAGCCTGGCACACAGCTGTTCCTACCACAATTTTATTCATACATGCACAAATATATATATATTTTTTTTTACAGCCGACTATTTTTGGCTGCAAATTCAGTACTATCACTTCACAAACAGCATGTATTTTTTTTCCTTCTACTGTTCTTCTCGATTAACACATCTGGCTGCAGATGTTTGAAGCCACTCCATATCCGTGTGGGATCATTCCTTATCCCCGGATTAAAAATACCCCGTGGCATCACTGATTTGTCAGCCTTTAATCTAACATACCCCGGACTCAACTCCATTTTGTTGCAAACAGAAGTCGATGTCTGCCAGACATGGCCTCTGTTGATGTAAACAATAGGGGTTTAGTGAACCCCTGTATATGAGTATATGAGTGTGTGTGAGTCACAGTGTTAAACTAAAGGTTTAACTATGTTTATCGACATAGTTTACATGTTCATTGAATTAGAAACACCTGTCTAATAATGGGTTGGCCCAACTTTTTGATTAAGCACACGGACATTAAGGAACAGAGTCGACAAGGTAGCAAACGTCTTCCATACGCAAGCCAGACCATGCCCACTGCAGAAGTTCCATCAATTTGGGTTACATTTTGCGGGGGAGTGGGATGGGATTGCACATCCTGATCTAACATAACGTCGTCTTATGCTGTAACGTGGACAGATCAACACATTAAATGAGAGGGGGCACTTTATCAGTGATCATATATCACCAGTTAGGTTTTCCTAATCTAGAGATCATTCAGTATAGTTTCTTTTTTGTTAAGTATGGGCAAAGGTTACTATTGTCACCTCACTGCTCCAGGTTCTCTGCTTTCTTCTGGTGAACATTTTGCAGGGGAGTGGGATGGGATTGCACATCCTGATGTAACATAACGGTGTCTTCTGCTGTAAAGTGGACAGATCAACACATTAAATTAGAGGGGGCAATTTATCAGGGATCATATATGACCAGTCAGGTTTTCCTAATCTAGAGATCATTCATACTTGTTTTTGTTAAGTATGGGCAAAGGTTACTATTGTCACTGCTTTTTGTGTTTGTCTGTGTCATGCCCTAAGCACCATTCAAGCTGTGGTCCCATCTATAGTAAATCCCGGAATAGATTCCAGGTCCAGTGTGTTGTTGTCCGAGATAATGCAGTAACTGAAACTGCAGGTTCATTAATCGCCTCACAGCAACAAGGACCCTAGTTTTGATCCCAGAGTGCGGCGACCTGGGAAATTTCTGTGTGGAGTTTGCATGGTCTCCTCATATTTCCGTGGGTTTCCTTTGGGCACTCCAGTTCCCCCCACAGCCCAAAGACATGCATGCTAGGTTAATTGGAGATTGTCTAGTCCTAAATCTGAAATGGTGAAGGTTGCATCAGGAAGGGAACCCGGTGTAAAACGTGCCAGATTGCCAATTAAAGTGATTCACTGTGGCGGCACCTAATGGCATGTAAAAGACAAAAAATAAATTCCAGGGTGGTGTGAAAGTGTGTCAGATCCTTTAGTTACTCTCATTTCCTTAGGCAAATTGATGAATTTAAAGATAGCAGTTAGAGCGAGCTTTGAACATGATCATAAATCTCATGCCAAATCCATCAGTGAATTCAATTAACTCTTGCCGTGTCACTGACAAGAAAAACGATTAACAGACTTTTAACCGTAATAATGATGTAGTGGTTATCAGTAAACATAGTTCAGTATATCATTAGACTTATAGACTAATATTGCTTTTTATCACAACTGTAATTATGGCCCACACTCACAATACCTTTGCCTGCACACAAATACAAATCAATTCTCGAACACATCATTTTATAAAAGGCTGTAAAATTTTAAATCATCATGCCACGTTTTTACTTTTTAAGTGTGACTCTCTGTTTCTCTCACCCTTTCATTATTCTCTCTTTTCTTCATTCTCATTCTTTCTCATCTATGAGCTCTTGCTAAGCGCCAGGCAGGTGGCCAGGCAGGAAATGATACATTTAGAAGCATCTTGAGTTGTGCAACCTCCTGTGGGTGTGCAGTGAAGTTGCCTCTGTTTGCATGTTTATGAATTCTCCCACGTGTATCACACAAAGTTAGTGGGGTGGGGGGAAACAAGCCAATAAACATTGGCAGACAATGCACTTACGGTTACTAGCTGCGAATAGGCAAGTCTTTTTTTGTAAAGACAGGTTCATGCATGTGTGGACAACCTTACTTCATGACATTATCGCTCATAGTGTATTTTTGTTTAATCTCACTAAATGAACACATGAATTCACACTCTCATGCTGACCATTTGACACCGAACACTTTCGGTCTAACGAATGCCTAACACTTTCACACGGTTTCATAAGAATAGGGTGATTTAGTTTAACTATAATCCTGATGAGAGTTGATTCTGCAAACAAGCAAGCAAGAAAACAAACCTAAAACATTACCCCAATGTGGGAAGTAATAATCACATTTAGTAATAATCACAAAAGTCCTAATTTTAATGTATTATAATCTATTTTGAAAAATTTCTCTACAGTTAATGGATTGAATTGCAGCAAATCAATTAAAATTTATTGAAGTAAATCTTGAAACAAACTGAAAACCTGGAATCCTGAATAAATCCTGCTTTTAACCCCAAACGTAACTAATGCAGCATATACTGAATGATTACTCATTATATTCTACATTCTTTTATATCGCTCCCTTACAAAAGCTACTATTTCCTTATGCTGAGCTTCAAAACGTAATTTCAGTTACGGTATTTTATTAAACACAAGGCCTCATCTGAGTGTGAACTCAACAGTGCAGTAATTATGTAGCAGGACTGGTGCAGCAATGGTTATTAAGAGCAATTTTAGCTAATGGATAGGGAAGGGCTGGTCAAATTTTTAATAGAGGGCTCTGTGTTACTTTCTTCACTGTGGTCTGTCACCCGGGCCTGCAGACTACCAGAGCATGAGTTTTCCTATAGAATAGACATATATTTGTCTTTGATTTGCAGGTAATCCATAAGATAATTAGTTTTAACTGGGGTCAGGACAAAGACATGACCGAGCTCAAGTGCAAAATGTTATGTCAATATTATGTGTGAAATTAAACATGCTTGTTAGGGAGAAAGTTCTGCACTTAGAACTAAAGACAGAGAATTAAAGACACAGAAGATACAATTAGCGTCAGGCTTATAGAGTGAAACATGTGTATGTTTCCATTGGTCATTTGGGTTCTGATGACCAAGATTGTCTATGATGGCAGAAATAATCATGCGCTGTATATGCATTATTGGTTACTTACAGATTGATGCATTTCGTAAAAAGTGCATCTGTCTATAGAATTCTAAAATTAAAATAAGAAATCTAAGAACACTTGTATGATGTGGTTAAAATATACAGAATAAAATTGTTCATCACCAAAATATTTTTATATGTGCATGAGGAAACATGAGATCATTGACTTCTATTGCCCCTCATACTGAGTCACTTTAGCCAGTACATGATGTCTGAGGTACACGGTAACTTCAGATCGATGTTACTGATGCCGTATCAGTGCGATGATATTACAGTGCCAAACTATTATATAACACGATGATATAACAGCGCCAAACTCTAGGTTCAGATGATGAATTCATGTAACATTTGTTGAGTCTAATGGAATCATTTACAGTGGAACGCACTGGTGTCTGGTGTGTGAATTAAGTGTGTATTACTTTAGTGAGATGGAAAGCACACTGTGTTATATGAAAGGATTCTGTACTTTGCAAGCTACTGCATGAGCCAGTGTGTTTGACTGCCATGCAGACAGATGGAAAAGAGCTATTGTCTCATTGAGAACTCCAATAAAGTGCCAGCCAGAAAGGCTTCAAAGATTTACCTCTGTGTTTGTCCTCTGTGTTTCAGAGGGATGGTAATTGAGGTTGATTCTCTTCTCTTGAATTAGTTCACCTCGTTCTTTTTTTTTTGTCATCTCTTTGCTCTATTTCTCCAATGTTTCCCTCAACAACTTAACATTTCACTTCCCTTTTGCACAGTAGTGTGATCCTTGCTTGCTAATAATATACGGTAATGTTAGCATTAGCACTGACAATAATATTGCTACTAATGTTGAACTGTTTATGTTGCGGTTTGTGTGTGGAGCCACTCTAATTACCAGAGACAGAAACGAGCATTAGTGTTGAATTTGTGAAGTTCCTTGAGGCTTTGAACGTTTAACACATGTCTCGACAGGTAGGCTCCCACAACAAAACACTCACAGTAGGCTTCTCAGACAAAAGGACGCACGGGCCATTGAAAATAAACCGATTCCGGGCTGACTCGTATGAAAAATAACCCTGATGTACTTTTTCTAAGCACATTTCCAGTTTTAAAGTGAACTTAAGATGTTACTTGTTGCTGTTTGCCAAAAGGAAAACTTTGGACCTCGTATGAATGACAGCAAGCTGACAGATTGGATGGAGCTATACGTTTGGGTAAAATCGGCCAGTATTTTTTTCCCCTGCACACAGCTCCTGTGTAATAACCCCTCCACACCCCTGCTGTGAACGTTGCCGCCTCAGAAGGCACAATGCGTCTGAACAGAACAGTGTGTTCTTATTACCATAACCATATTCCTGCGCAGACATGTTTGAAGACATTTCAGAGACTGTGGAAAGCAGCTTTTCTAACAGCATCCAGCTTTCTGGGTACATTCATCTTCATTTAGCATTTCTAGCCAATTTTCTAGCTGTTCACTGTGAAATATGTAAGGTAAGCTTCAAGCCATCTCATTAGCTAAATCTGCCTCTGACTGAATGACAGAATTCTGGTAAACATTTTTTTTCAACGAATTGTTTTTGTTTTGCGAACGTGCATGGTGTCTGCTTGCTGAAGCCAGCCTGTTGATTTATAAAGCTCTGCTAGTATTTGTGCCCTTTCTTGGCTTGCTTCGTTTCCTGAATCCTGGAACACACAGACCACACAAGCGACTGGCCGAGCTCCAGCGCCGCTTTGGCTGCCTTGTTCTCTCTTTTCTCTTCTGGGTCTCTCGCTCTTACTCGCTCTCTCTCACCCCCTCCCACCCTCTCCCACCCACTGCCCTCCTCTCTGATCCTGCGAGCAGACAGGCGTTTGGCCTTGTCCCGTCTTTTCGCCTGCTATTTTTTCCCCCGTTTGCTAATTTCACAGGCTCCTCGCACGGAGCTGCCATATGAAATAATCCATTGTTTCAGTCTTCAGAGGAGTCGGTCCTCCCTACAGCACAGCAATTAAAGAAATGAAATCTAGACGGATGTATGTTTCCCTTTCGTCTTCCATCCGTTTTATTCCCTGTGTCGCCACTGGATGATTGATGCACCCTGACGGCTCTGGCCTGATATTTGATGTCGTGTGTGAGCCGGTGTTTAACGAGTGAGGGGTGTTTTTGCAGGTTCTAATGCTATCAGATGGCAATTTCGCATGCAGAAAGAGAGCTGTGCCAGAAACGCAGCCGCACAGTATTTATACGCTCGTATTATTTACCGTCTGTGCCGTTTTCTTCTCCTTTAATAGCCAGCTTTCACAGTTTTCTAGTGCCAGGTATAGCAGCCTGTGTGTGTTTTGACTGAACTTTCTGGAACTTTACTTGTTCTCTTTTGGTTTCGAGTCAGACGAGCAGAGTTCAGAGAACTTGGACGGATATCGGTCGGATGATCTGTTGTCCTTAATTGCTGGTGTCTTCACTTCTGACTCTGGGCCTAACGACTGGTTCTCTGGATTTAAAAAGCGTAACGTTTAACTTCTCACAGCGGACGTGAGGGTTGTGGAATTTCCTTTGTTACAGCTGAATCATTCACATGAATGCTATTTCTCTCCAGCCCCTAGGGATATTTAGCCTGACTTATAGTCTTTGTCATTTTCCCCTTCTGCATTTCCTTGGTTTATAGCCAGCACCCTTTACAGCCTAATTAAGCCCAAAGTATTTCCACATAATTTATCTCCAAAGCTGGTACAATTGAATACTGTAGGCCCATATCCTCCAGAATGAACCATAATGTACAGATGTTTACAAGGGAGCCTTTGATGTGATCTGGTGGCTATTCTGTGCCCACTTTTAAACTGATTTTGAGGCTAGTTTGGAAAGCGGCACTAGACTTACATGGCACATTTGGCATCTCTGTACGGTTACATTAGGAGCTGGCTGATGGTGCTGAAGAATAACTGTCCTATTCAGTAATACACAGGCAGGTTTGTCTGATGCACCCAGTGATATTTATGGAACAAGAAGCATGACACCCTCAGTGATTTTATGCCTCTAATAAAATTCAGTATGGCGAGTATATTGGCAGATACTATTTCACGGCACATGGAAGTCCTTGTGTCGTTTGCGACGGGTTCGGTTCAGTGGACACAGAGATGTATTCATTCACCAAATCAGCCTGGTTAAATGAAATTAAACCAGTTCCCCTCTTCCAGCAGTGGCGGCGTAGTTCTCGTGTTTCGCGAATGCTCCATGGGATTGCTGGCGCTCGGGGTCTCTATGTGCAGCAGACGTTAAACTCCGAATGATGACTCGCTCTCTTTTTCTAACACACACACACATACACATACACACACAAAGTGCTGTTTGCTCAGCTCCTGAGCACAATCAGGTTTTGCAGGGTTGGTGGTAGCGAACAGTGGCCCTTGCCAGCTGGCTAGTTGCCAGGCTCTGGCAGGAGTTTCTCTTTTCTTCTGTTTGATATTTACTTTAAAACCATTCAGTGGAGCTGAGCAGGGCCAGACAGACAGGCACATTCTGACACAACAGAAAAAGAAAAGTCTTTACAATGCTCTCTTTAAGTTGTATTCTTTGCCATTATTGACTAAAAGGTTGGGCTGAGATGGCCTTTGTGTACTTTTTTTTATCCAGGGGGACCTGCATGTTTTATCAATGTGCACACAGCATGGGCCGAGAAGAAGGGTTCATGACGGGTCTGGTTCTCGTTATGAGATCCATGACTCGCGATGCAGAGGTCATTTTCCTCTCCTGACACACGCATGTACTCACATTTCTGATAATCGGAAAATGTAGCCACTGAGCGATTTAACCATGAGTGTTCTGGTGGATAGCTGACGTCGTGCTAAGCCACAAGAATGCAGCCGTTAAATCATTTTCCAGCGATGGTGATTCGTTCCATGTTCTTGTGCGACACGTTGGAAAGCTTGCCGTCTTGTCCGGTCCCACTCTTTAATATCTAGCTCTGACCAGGGAACCTATGGTTTGGTTCATTTTTCAGGACACAGGCAGAAGATTGAGGACACTCCCAAGCCGGGGCTGTTCTCAGAGCGTCTGAGTGAGCTGGAACGTCTGCGCCACAGCACCATGAGGGTCGGCGTACCAACGCAGAGCCCCCGGCCATCTCTCAACACCACAGCAAACTCATTCAGCCCACCGGGACAGACGCAGATCTCAGGTAGAGTTCTCACATAACTGTTCTTTCAGCTCCACGTCACCTCACATATACAGGCTTGAGCGATGAATGGCGGCCTGTTTCTTTGTTTAGTTTGCTGTCTGGGTCGAGGATGATCTGATTTACACTTACAAAAAAAACTATGTATATTCAGAAATGACTTAATTCAGAATGACTTAATACATAGTATAGACTAAAAAATGGATACTATAGGTGTACCTTTAAGATGAGACAAAACGTTATTGATCCCTTCGGGGGAATTCCCTTAGGTAAATAAAAAATCCCTTAGCAAAAACAAAATAAAAAATAGAGAAGAGAGTGCAACCTTGTCACTGGGGCAGTACCTGCAAGGTGAAGGTATAATTTGGAGAATATACATGTCCCTTTTGGTAAATAACTCTAGTGGTACATCAGTGTAGATGGTCTTCTTAGAGAAAGTAATAGATTCTAATTGTACATAATTACCTAACGTATATTTATGCCCCTTGTCTTCTTTAATTTTGTAGACTTTAAGTATAAATGCGACAGAAACTGATTTAAACATTTCTTCTGCTGGTACTTCGACAAGCCACATTTCTATCTCCACTGCATATCATTTGATCTTTTCCTCACTGATGGCTCCGGAATGGTTTTAAATGACAATATCACCTTAATTAGATTACATCTGTCAAAATATTTAATCTTGACTTCCTTTTCTTATTTGGCACTTCATAACAGTGCACGGCTCTGCTCCTCTCCGTGCTCTTTAGACGTTAAGCTGAATGCAAATGTTTGCCGTTTGCTTGGACTTCCTCCAGTCTGTGCAGACGGCGTGTTTACCAGATGAATGTGAAAGGCAAACAGGAACTCATTCTTGCCTGAATCTTCATATTGTAACCATTCGTTACACCAGCGGGAGAATCACATTCCATGTGTACTGAGTGTTTCCATCAATTTCTCTTCTATTATTCTTGAAATGGTGTAATTGCAAAACCATATACAGCTGCAAATGCCCCACCTCCAAACTGTAGCAGTCCAATCCTATGACAGATAGCAGTACCATGAGTGATAGATGAATCCATGGATGGACCAATCGACCTACTAACAGATAGACAGATGGACAAGCACATAGACCGAAGGGAAAATAGTCCACTTGGTCCACCAAAGTCAGACCACACCCGCTCTTAATGGGAATGTCAATTGACACGCTTATTGGTTTATTGCCTGTGACGCTCAAAACACACTCACGAATCACATCGGCAAGAGAGCAAAGACACACTGACATGCCCAAAATCATGCTGCGGGCTGAGCAGTTGACGGTACACTTAAGATTGTTAACATAAAGCCAATTGAGCCGTTTCTTGGTGGTTGTAAAAGGTATATAAAAAAGATTCTGTAGTAATAAAGCAACGTGTGGATTTGTATAGGGAACACACACACGCTCATATACAATATATATATTTATGTGTTTGTGTGTGTGTATGTAAAGATAGACATAGAGACAGACCGACTGATACTAGATAGATAGAGTACATAAAGATATAGTTATTATTGTGGACATAAGTGTTACACATATACAAAATAATTACCCTTTCACACACTGGATCTGCTTATTCCTCTGCCAAGGTCACTGGGGGATTCCCCATGACCATCCAGGGGAAAACATTTGGGGCACTGGGCAGATACGCACAGGACCGTGCCCCAATCTATTGCTGGGTACACTCACTCACTCACTCACTCACTCACTCACTCACTCAGACACACACACAAACAAACACTCACACATTCATTAGAATGGAGCAATTTAGAACAGCCAATTTACCTTGACTTTATATTTTTGGACTGTGGGAGGAAATGGGAGGATTCCGGAGGAAACCCACATGGACACGGGTTGAACATGAAAACTCCACCCAGATTGGGATTCGAATCTGGATCCCCAGAGGTGAACGTGCTAACCACTAAACCACCAGAACATAAGATAAGATAAGATGAAACCCAAACGTATATTTATCCATCTATCCATTAATTGCTGATTCGAGATTGTTCCCTCTGCCCTTACATCCACTTTTAATGTATATGGTTTCCCGCTGTCATGCCAGCCACTTTAAAAAAATGTGAACACCACCTCCGTCATTTTAGGGAAATTTGAAACTACCAGCTGCTTTATTCACAATAATAGATCCGCAGATGAAGCTCTACTGCGCAGAACCTTTCAGAACCGCAGTGCATGTGTGCAAGATACTTGTGGCAGCATTGTCCATTGTGGACTCTGAAACCCAAACGTATATTAATCCATCCGTCCATTAATTGTCTGTTGTGCTTGCAGACCCCCGGCAGACGCAGTCATCTCCGCCATGGTCATATGAGCAGCCGTACACCCCATACCTGAGCCAAATGACCTCCCCCTCCATCCACTCCACCACTCCTCTGTCTTCTACAAGAGCCACGGGCCTGCCCGCCATCAGCGATGTGCCCAGACGCCTCTCAGGTACGGAATACATCCACGCCACCTCCGCCCAGCTGCCACACGTCATGCTGCACATCACCTACACATCATTTGAAACGATGCAAGAGATACAAAGAGACAAAAAAGTCTGCGAAACAATGAGGCTCTGGCTTGTTTGTATCTTTTTGTGTCATCTTTGCTCATCTAAGAGCTGGTCTATTTACATTTAAATAGTGCCATTATGGGTTTTATTTTTGTCAAAGGAGTCTTCTTTCTGCAAATCAAAGCCACTTTTTAGTCTCCTGTCTTTTTTTTTTCCTTTTGCTTTTAAGGCATTTATTGCATGTTAAGCTTGCCTGCAGGCGAAGCTCCTTAGAGCAATGACACCTTTAAAACACAGAATGAAAGATCGCTGTACGTCCCAGCCCCTTCATTTGAGTTACTGCACATAAAAAGCAACCAACAAAGAATGACTTCCACACTGACACTACAATGGCTATGGTAATGGATTCTGTGGAAAGAAAATAAAAGTTGTAGTTTCGGCCATAATTAATTAAAAAGAAACTTTAGGAAAATTGAACATTTTCTCCACCCTGCCAGAAACAAACGGCATACAAGTCCTCTCTTTAATACACCTGTTTGACTGTTTGCCAGGTCGTTTTTGAACTTCTCTGCCCTCGGGCTTCTCAGCCTAACTGTGTTCTTTGAGCGCCAGGCAAACGTGAAAGTTTAAATGACTCGGCGGGGCTGTTTAACGCCTGCTTTTTTTTTTTTTTTTTTTAACTCTGGCCAGCTGCCTTGTTGGGTTTGATTAGGTTTGATTTCACCCCCTCTTTCATCTTAGCAACGTCAGCCTTTGTTCTTTCCTCAAAGAGACACACGCACCTCTTGGTCCTAATGCCCTCTATTCTTTCTTTGATAGGCTGTGAACAGCCCCCATGTTTTTTAAAGAGGGGATGTCCCATCACAGTGTGTTTGGAGCAGCTGCACTACTATCCCACCTCTGGCTCATATTACACTTTATACTTTCACAAAAACAGATTCTTAGTTCCGGCACACTGGTTAATAAGAGGGGCTACGTTTATGTAAAGTAATGTCAGCTTGTGTTAATGGAATTAGCAGACTCCCATAGAGTAGAATTGGCCCCTTTAAGGGTTGGGTTCTGCACATGGTTGATTAGAATAGAATGCCTTTTATTGACGCTATACATAGTACAATGACATTTAAGCCTTTGCTATTTCAGTGCAAACATGGTGGAAAACCGTACATAAAATCAAATTATGTAAAAAAAAAAAAAAACATTATTTTAAAGATTAGTGTCCAGTATATAAATGCACTCCAACTTCCTCAGAGTGACGACTTGAGATTTTCTATAAGCCTATTCACCTTGGATGTCCAATTCCATGACAAGGGGCTGGATTAGGTGATGGTGTTCATTGCGTTTTTCGCTGTTAGCTTGCTTGCAGACAGGTGACATGGACAGGTTTGCACTTGTGCCAGACTATTAATAAACTCTTAGTGTACAAAAAATATTTTTAAAGGACTTGATAGGACCATGAAATGAAATATTGCACGTGACGCTGAAAAACCTGAATTATAATGAGACCATAAATTTTAGCTCATGGTGTCAAAGGTGTCAGACTGCAAGGTGTCAAACATTATTTTAATTCCGTATAATGATAGTGCCCTCCCTGCAGTACCTGATCTGGTATCCAAATTCTTAGACAGTTCTCACATTTGAGCATTATTCACGTGGAACCTTGCGGTTGTTATCTTGTTATGAATTTAGCAACACAATTGACCATACTGCCCACCACACGTATGTGTATTTACTTGGGTTTTGTAGGAAATGAATCTAAAGTTAAAAAAGGAGTTATAAACTCCTGCCACTCTGCCTCCGTGTTCTATTTTTTAAGATATTAAGTAATATTTCAAGCCAATATAACAGATATGACTAATCATCTTGAACCTTTTTTCTAGGTTAAAAAAAATCCTTAATTACTGTGTTTTTTCCTTCTTAAAATCAGCGGAGATTAAAGCAAAACATCACATCTTGAATTTAACTGAAGACAATGTCCTATTGTATAAAGCTGTATATAAATAAATGAACTCGAAACCAGAATTTTCTTTCAATTGCAATGCTTATGTTTAGGTGTTTGTGTTCCACCCTGAAATTATCATTCCTGAACTGTTTAGAACCAAACAATGAAAGAAAAAAAGGCCAAACTTGGGTTTTATTGATGCCATTCCATCTAAACACAAAGATTTAAATGACAAAAATCTGTGAACAGGCGGCATAGTTGTAGTAACAAGCATTCTAATATACTTTGTGAGGGACTTTATGATGAGCCTACATTATATGCACAAAAGTACCAGGACACCTACCTGTTAGATCTATTTTTTCAGGACATTTTAATTTAATAATAGCTTCCACTTTTCTGGGAAGACTATTTTTGGCATCTACCTGTGGGAATTTTTCCTACTCATCCAAAAGAGCATCTGTGAGGTCGGACACTGATGTTAAACAAGAGGGCCTGGCTTACAATAACCGTACTGATTCATTCCAAAGGTATCAAATAGGGTCAAAGTCAGAGCTCTGTGTGGGCCTGTCAAGTACTCCCACACCAAACTCATCCAACCTCGGTCTGTGGACCTGGCTTTGTGCACTGGAGAAGAGTCATGTGGAAACATATGAGATCCTTCCCCCGAATTAAGAAGCCCAAAACTGTTTAAAATACATTTACATGACTATGACGGTTATTAAAAGCCCTGAATTCAAAAATTAGGATGCTGGTTATACATTTTGGCCTGATTATTGTAGTTAACTGTTTTATCATTTTTTTTAAACATGGCAGCTATCTATAATTTAATGATCTTGATGTCTAAGTTGCCACACAAACAGTTTACACTATATCACCACCTGCTGCTGTTGGGTTTTGGACCCTGTGGAATTTGTCCTCCACATTTAACACATCCATGCAGTGAAACACACACATATAAACACACTGAGTGAAGTGAGCACACGTGCCCAGAGCGGTGGGCAGCCCAGACACAGTGTCTGGGGAGCAACTGGGGTTTTAAGTGAACTTCAGCCATAGTATTTTTTGGGACTGGGAATCGAAACAAAGGACCTTCAGGCGCAAGGCTGGTTCCTTTACCACAAGCCATGAGGGGTAAAGAAGATCTGGGTGTGTATTAGGCTTAAAGTCCCTAGAAAAAAAAATCTAATGAACTCAAGATAGTCTTTAACAATTCCTTTTTTACCCACAAGAGGGGGCAATTCTAATTAGTCTGACTACATGCGTCAGATATAAATCTAAAAAGTTCTATTATATGCTTACAGAAATAAACTAATAAATAATTAATAACTTAAAGCTAACTCTATTTAAAAAAAAAAACTTAAAGAGATGCACATATATACATATATTTACCTGGCAAAAGAGTTTTCTGAATGGTTGGTCAGGGGCCCGTAGGTTGACTAGAGGCATCCGGGGTCGGTGTGAAAAACACAGAAGAGGGCTTGTGTCCAGAAATGATGGTCAAAAGAAGACAGGGAGCAAACCAAAGTTACTGCAAGCAGAAAATAATATACACTTCTCAAAAAAAATAAAGGGAACACTAAGAGAACACCTACATCCTATGAATAAAATATTTATTTAAAAGATATATTCAGTTAAAAATCTTTATTTAGTAGACAGTGGAATGCATTGAGAATTATCAAAATGTAAATCAAAATTATTATCCCATGGAGGTCTGGAAGTTACATTGTGTTGTTTAAGCGTTCCCTTTATTTTTTTGAGCAGTTTATTATTAATCAGTAAGCATTATTATTAGTTTATATAAAAAAAAAAACTTGTTTTGAAATTGCAGTTATCAGAGATGCCCCTTTTATAGTGTTATAATATACAGAGAAAAAATAAATATGACAAAGTGCTACTATTTTTAATAACTAGGGCGATAAAATTAAACAAAAAAATATCAAAATATAATATAGTATTAAATAAAGCATTTAAATAATGTGGCTATATCTATATCTATCTATCTATATATATATACTGCTTCTATTGTGCTTACACACAGAGGAATTGTTCATCCACATTTAACTCATCCGTGCAGTGAAACACACATACACACACACTGAGTAAAGTGACCGCACGTGCCAGAGTGGTGGGCAGCCTTGTACGCAGCCTCTGGGGAGCAATTAAGTTTAGGTGCCTATGACTTCATAGTACTTGTGACCGGGAAGCCAACCAGGGGACCTTTTGGTCGCATGGCTTGTTTCTTAACCACAAGCCTACGCCTGCCCCATTTGGCTGTAAAAAAAATTCACACTTATCTTCATTAACAATGATTTGTAATGCATTGTAACAACAACAATGTGTCCATTACTGGCAACCACTGAGATTCTACATCACTGAATACAACAATTATTGTCCAACTGCATGATTTTATTTCTTTATCCAAACAAGAACACGAGTATTTAAATACTTCTTCTTCCATAAGCACTAAAGCTCAAAGAGAGAGATGTAATAGGTTATACTCGATTGGTTCCTCTTTATGTTACATTGCTCTTAGTCTAGTATTTCCTCTTCGATCTGATAACATGCTTAATTGGCCACACGTGTTCTCTTGAGTGTGCTGATCTATCACTCAGAGGCAAGCTTGAAAGCAGACAGCACACACACACACACGCACACGCGCGCACACTGCCACGCACACATACATGGATTGTACACACATTTCCAACAATAGGAGATTCAACTGTATTGAAAAGTACAACATAAAGGCTTTGTGTCTACAGGAATGGGGACATGATAAGAACAGATCAGCAGCTAGGAAATAGAGGAAGCCGTTTGTTGAGTGTATGCTCGAGTTGCGAGAGGGTTTGCCATGGTGCGGAGCAGAGCTGGGTGAGGATGAGAAAGCAGCTTAAGGAAGTCCTCTTTTGCATCTGCACGCTTTTGGCCCATCAGTGTAGTAGCCACAGCCCATTAGTGGTTTATAATTTTTAGAAAAGCTAAACAAGGGTCTGAGAGAGCAAATCTGACTATTCTTTCTGGCTAATCGCTGATGTGCGACCACATCTGACGCCACTCATTATGCATCCCATGGAAACTGTTTTCCCCTCAAACTGCTTCCATATGTGCCACCACTTTATCCTGCATATACTCCTCTTTGATATAGTTGCACATACATATGTGTGTATATATGTGTATGTGCGCGTGTGGAAATAATACATTGTAAACAACCCTCTACGGAAACAATAAGAGACATGATGATCTCTCCGACCCACAATGGTGGAACAACAAATTGGTGTTAATGAGTTTGTTTTTGTTATTTTAGCCAGACAGTGGTAACAGCAGATGCTTGAGGGCCGTACTTTGTGTAAGAATGCTAAGAGGGTGAAGAGTGATTATCTGTACAGGTTCTTCAACTTCCGTTCCTACTGGCAAGCTGTGAAAAGGGCTGATTAAAATCCTCACAGGAAGCGGCTTCATTACCGGCGTTGCTTTGTTACTTAAACGGAGCGCTTGTCACTTAAAGAAACAGTGTTTGCTTTGGAGGATACAAGTGAGCACAAGCTTTAAGAAATGCGCCTCACTGCTCCCGTTTGAATGGGGGCTGACAGTTTTATGCCTTCGTAAATTTGCACAATCAATCGAGACAGTTTGAATGCCGGCCAGTCTTTGAACATTCGGCGTAGTTTATACATTAAACTTCAGTTATAATCACTTTGTAAATGATGACTCAGGCTAACGTGGACCTCCGTTATTCAACCCACCCTGTTATGACAAATACAACCAAAAATGTGCAACTTTAGATCAGGTAGATCTAAAATAATTCAGCTATAAGGCACAAGAGGACGTGCATTATTGGAAATAAATCACAGGAAAGAGGTGTTGTGCGGCGCAAAGCGGAGTACAGTTAGACCTCTTTCCAATCATTTGCAAGGTTTGATTTAAAAATGTGTTGATTGAAAGCAAAATCGTTAATAAACTGGTCTACTAGTCCGGGAAAGCTGATTGCAGATTAGCAGGTTTTTGGTTTCACTAAAAATCAAATGTATCTTATGGCAAATTGCAGAATGCAGTTTATACAAAAAAACATCGGGAAAATTATGTATTTAATATCACGTCAGAGTTCAGAGGTGTGCGTAATTGTCAATAATGTCGCTCAGCTCAGCCAATCAGATTTAAGGACTGGAAATACCCGTTCTGCTTATTACGTGGCTTTGCTGAATTCTCGATTCTGATTGGTCATTTCAATTAATCCAAATGTTGCCATGGTCACATTTTGCATTAAATTATTTCTTTATTTACTAAAGAACTATAGAGTAGCTGGAAAATATACAATAATCTAGTCTCGCCTTATTATGTTGATTGCTTCTACTTCTACTATGCCCATCTAGGGGAGAATGTTTCAGAGACAATACAAATACACACAGGACAGAGGTGTGAGTTGGGCACATGCTCACTCACACAGTCACACACACACCATATAGGGGCAATTGAGAGCGGCCAGTTCACCTCGAATCCAAGTTTTTGGACTGTTCTTAAAAGCCCATAATAGCTCATCCATAAAAGAACAGCCAGAATGCTACAGCGATTACCCCAGAACACTTCCACATCACTGGGGATCACGGGAACTGAACTCAGATGAAATTGACCAGTCGTTTGGATCTGATTGGCCGGATTTTAATTTGACCAGTGAGGTTTGCCATACTGCCTGGATGTTTTTGCAAAGACCATTTAGCATTATTATTGTCTTACACTGTCAACGCTTCCTGGTTCTCACAAGGTTACTTCCTTTTATAATTTAAAAAGTACCAGGTTTTTTTTCCTTTCCACTGTTGTTTTCTTTCCACAGAAATGTACTGTAGCAATAGCAATAGACTATAAAATGAACTTTAAATTTATCTTTAAACTGCATTTGTGGACCAGAGAACCTGGGTCTTAATTCTTAATTTTTCACTTACATCCTTTTCCTTTGTATTTTTTTCAGGTACGTCTGATCTGAGCCCTTTTGCAGCCGACCCACGCCAGTTCGAGCGTCAGTTTCCCAGCCTATCCTCTCTCACCGAGGCTCGCTTCTCCAGCCCAAGGATGCACTATCCAGCCACCTTCACCTACACACCCACCCCTGTGACCTCCGGCATGTCCCTGGGCATGTCCAGCACCACCCCATACCACACCTACCTGCCCCCTCCATATCCGGGCTCCACCCAGAACCAGAGTGGACCCTTCCAGACCAGCAGCACACCCTACCTATACTACGGTGCTTCGTCCGGCTCGTACCAATTCTCCATGGTGCCGGGCGGCGACCGCTCACCGACAAGGATGCTGCCTCCTTGCACCAGCGCCTCTACGGGCATCAACCCCAACCTGCCCGCTCAGACTGAGGTCACGGAGGCCGACGGAAGCCACAGCAGCTCGCCCACCGCCCTCAACTCCAGCGGGAGGATGGACGAGTCTGTGTGGCGGCCGTACTGAAAGGATGGAAGGCAGCCTCCCCCAGTTCGAAATAGCACTGCCCACGTCGAACAAGCGCCGCGAGAGCGAATCTCAGTTATGACTGTTTTGCAGAACTGGTTTCTGAAGCACAAGCGTCGGTGAGGAACAATCATTCAACTTCCACTGTGTGACAGCGCAATTTCGTTAATCTCTTTAATCGACAGATCGCTCTTCCAGGCATTATAATGAGCTGACACAAGGGATCAGTCACTGAATTTAACTGGAGTGTCACGGTACTTTTATTTTGTTAGGTACACATCTGTTGACTGAGACTATTTCATTCGAACTCGGTGACATTACATATTGTTTGTTTTTTAAAAAAGAACAAACCCTGAACATCTTTTTTTTTTATTTATGAATAAAATGTTATTTTAGACGGTACCTGATTATGTATATGCCCTCAGATTTTCGTAATTTATGTATAAAATTGTAGCAGATATGGTACTGACAAAGAAGCAATATAAGCCATATAAAACTTTAAATTATGCAACGTGGTTAGAGGGTCAAAATTTAACGCTTGAATAATATTTCGGGGGTAATTAATAACTTAATTTTATATTTACTCATTAGTTATTTAATTGTTTTAATCGTTATCGTAAGACAACCAAATATCCAATATGTAAACAATGAAGGAACGTTTTCAGGCTCAGATCAAATGTATCTTTGTGTCGTTGCTTCCTTTTTAGAAAGTAGTGTACAGGGGGAGGGGCACCAACAAAGATACCCGAGACCCACGTCTCGACCTGAGCGATTTTATTTACACGTACTCCACTCTCAGTCCTTTTTCTGCCTTTGTTATCTGATGTTTTTGTTACGTTAATTTATTTGTAATGTCTTTCTTTTATTTAATACTTATGAGTGACTTCAGACAAGACCATTACCTTGCAGCCTCCCTTATGCCCTTATGTCTCTAGAGCTCATTTCCAGCACACAATCCATCTGGACAATCAGCCCATTGAGTTTTTAAACTGGACCATCAACTGTGATGGGTGAACACTATGCAACACATGTTTTGGATTTCATTTAATCTTTATGTCCTGAATGGATGAATTAGAATCCCGGAGACATATGCATGTGATTAATCAATCATCGGGAATTCATATAGCTAAAAATATATTGAATAAAAAAACCATTTCAGTTAGACGCTGAAGGGAACCCCAGGACTTCAATGTTAAACATCAAAATGTACCTGCTAATTTTATAAGCAGATTTTTTAAACTTCAGACAATCAGCTACTTGTGATAACATATGCACTATATGGACAAGTATTGGGACACACCTTGTAATCATTTGTTTCTTTTAGTCTCAGTGCAACAAGTACATAAAACACCTGGCCGTGCATTTTGGACAAATGTATGTTTCAACTTTATGAAACAGTTTGAGAAAGGGCCTTCTCGGTTTTATGACCATGACTAAATACATAAGAGAATGGTTGGATGAGGACGACATTGACTAGCCCCCAATGAAATAGCTTTGGAATGTACTAGAGTGGGACTTCAGACTCAAATCTTAATCTGGGTGGAGTTTCCATGTTTTCTCCGTGTTGGTGGGCTTCCTGCGTGTTCTCTGACTTTCTCCCACAGTCCAAAAACATTGATCCAGTTTGAATTGGCCCTATCTAAATTTTGTGTGTTGGATTGACACCGTGTCCTCGGTGAATCTGCTCAGCGTTCGCCCCTGGATGGGGATTGGAAACCCTATTGGCAAACCTAGTAGTGGTAGTAGTAGTGAACCAATAAAGATAATAAGAGCCAGACCCCCTCATTCAACATCAGTGTCTGACTTTACAAATGCTGCTCTGAATAAATAGCTCCAATTCTCCCAGGTGCACTCCAAAATCTTGTAGAAAGTCTTCCCAGAAGCATGTAAACTGTTACAGCTGTTCAGGGGAAAAACCACCATCCAATGGGATGTCAAAAAAGCTTTATTTATATTGTACTGCTGCCCCAATACTCATGTCCATAAAGTGTTTTGTTGTAATCCTTTTTTGACTGAAACTTTATTTATTGCTTGAGGACCAGAATGCATCAGAACAATTTTATACGAACATATTTGTAATGTAGGTCGTACTACGGTTAACCCAGGTCTTTAAATACATCTGTGTTTTTGGATTCAGACATCATGTGGTACTTCAGTGTTTAATAGTTACTTAAGAGGCTGCAGGCAGCACCCTGGAAAACTGATGTCATTTTCTTTGTTTATATCTGAATCAAAGCACTTCTCTTATGTTTTTTGTCTTTACTTGATATTTATCAAAATCTAAGGTCTGAATTCTTTAAAAAAAAATAAGAGAACATCGAAAAATTACATGTACATACAACTGAGATTAGACTAGACACCCCAAGCTCCGGTCTGACCGAGCTTTACAGCACCTATACATTACCTACATGAATGGAATTAAAGAATATGAGGTGAATTTTAGGATGGAAACTTGGCTGGATGTGGGTGATACTGCAATAATGATACTCGAGCCCAAAGTAACAATATGTGCTTCCAGCATCAGTTATCAGGTTAAGGCATTTTTTGTGCTGCTGCCTAGCAACGGGGAGAACGGATATATTTATGTTGCTAAAGACTTAAAGAATACCTGTGCACTGTTACAGTCATTGAATTATTTCTCAAATCTGCACTGTAGCATTTTAAGAGAAAACCAAAGGATTGACGTGTTCTGTATGAATGATATGTTTTGGTTGAAAGTCATGTGTGTAATTTGGGCAGTTCCAGGGTTTCACATCAAAAAGCGGACAAATGTGTGGCTGGAGTCAGAATCTGAAGATTTATGAATGGCCTAGTGAGTAATGTTAATCAGAAGCTGTGGTCTACAAACTCACGGCCGGGCCAACTCTGCGATTTTTCATCTCCGAGTGAAACCCAGCACACTCAGAGTTGACTGATTGGTGACTTTCAGAGTTCTGAGGGCTTCGAGGGTCACTTGGGCTTTATGAGAAACCAAATAAGAAATCCTCCCGTCTGATGAAGTGCCCTAGAAAACGAGTCCTACATGCTGGAAGAAGGAGCAAGTTACAGTCAGTCGGTTCAAAGTGACTAGTGGAAATCACAAAATATTAGTTTGCTAGAACCGACGGTTCCTGTATCAGATATTCTGGAAATTCCTTGCTCTTGCAGCTGCGTATGGAAATCTGCATTGTAGTAAATGACCTTTTAAGCATTTTATTTGTGAGCAACTGCAGAACCTGTTTACTTTTCGCTTTGCTTTTTTTCATGCACGTACTGTACAGATTTTCACTCGCCCTGGTTTTTGCTGTCTAACAGTTTCTTGTTTGACTTGTTTTCTTTGTTAGTCATTTGTGCAGGATCGACAAATCCTGTGAAAATTCTGAGGTTGTTGAACATTTCTAATGATTGTACCATTGGTCTTGAAAAATAAAATAAAAAACATTTTGCTAAAATGTCTAAATATTATTATTATTTTTTTTAATGCATGTAAAATGCTTATTATAGTCGCACTTTTTATATTACACTGAAATCAGTGTTCTCAATTTGAAAGAGATAAAAAGTGAAAATCCAGATTGAGCCATGTAACAGACAACTTCCATCATATGTTTAGAGTGATACACCAATCTATTAACTAAACACAGCATCAGCTAATGATTCACATTGTTTACTGCCTTCAGCAAATAACACAACTTTTACAGATGGCACTGGCCGATTAGTTTTGTGATGACTGAATGCTATGTTGGCTGTTTTGTGGTCTGGCTCGTTGACAGTACTTTACCCAGCTGTAGTTTCAGGGATTAACCCTTCCTTAGGTTTGCCACCCATCTACAGTATATATGACCTGTGGCAACATACTGTACCTTTAATTAAAATGTACTTTAATTGAATTCAACCGTGTCTCAATATATTTGTCGGTCTAGTGTGAATTATAAAATACAATCTTGCATTCTACATTTAATGGAAGCTTATGAGGGCATAAAACATAAAATCATTAAAATAATCATCTATCCATATATTTTATCCACCACTTACAATTAATGAGGTTATAAGGGCTTAAACCAGTGTTCAGGTGGAAGCACCTCATGGACAGGTCACCAGTCTATCACAAGGCAGACACACGGAAAAAACACAACTGGAATTATTCTATATTACAAGTTTGCATACAACTAGCATGTATTGCACTTAAGGAAATAATTAATGCTTCCTCCCGTTTCCTCCCACAGTGAAAAATATGGATTCAAGGTGAATTAAATGCTCTAAATTGTCCCATATAATGTGTGTGTGGCTGTGTGAGTGAGTGTATCTGCCCAGCGCCTGAGACATTCCCTAGACATGCCCTGGATGGGCATGGGGAAGCCCCCCATGACCCTCGTAGAGAATAAAGAGGAAGATAATAAATGAATAAATGAAATAACCGTTGCAATGCAAATATAAGGAGAACATGCAAAATCCACACAAAAAGATCCTTGTTCATCCTGGCCAGAAATCAAACCTGTTTTTTTTCATGCTGTGATGCATGAGCACTAGCCACTCAACCCACTAAAAATAAATTGAATTTAAAACAATTATCTTTGTAAATATTTTATTATGTGCTGACAAACTATCGAGCTCTGTTCATACTTTTAAGATTGCTTTGTTTGTCCCCCACAAAAAAAAAAGAATAAACAATGAAAATATCATTAGCAAAGAAGCAAACTAAAAACTTATCAGCATTTAGCTCAGTATTTTATAGTTGGTGTGCAGAACTCACCCCCAAGGAAGGTGATCATTCTGCAGGTGCTGCCAAAGAAAAATTAACTTGCTATGAAATGGCCAACGGGGGCAAGAAGCCAACTTGTATCTGCAGTCTACAGAGTGACAGCTAGAATAACATTCCCTTGAGCAGCAACAGTTTGGATTTTGCAGGTATTACTGCTTGGAAATCCCCTACATGATCAATGAAAGTGGCTAATTCGGGGTGCACTACATCAAACGCTAGTCTTTAGAGCTGAATCTCATACATCACAGTGACAATACATGACAAAGGCATAGCCTCAGGTTCAGACAGCCTGGGAAGCTCATATATAAGACCCATCTGATATCCTCAGCACTCTGGAAATGTCTCAGGAGTCCTAATTATTCTTGAAAGCAGTGGTAGTGGCAGTTAAAATTGTCAACTTGTGGTCAACAGCTCATTGAACTGGGCTGAAGCATCCTTCTGGTGTTACGGCCCATTGTAGAGCTGAGAATATATCTGCAGAACTGCTCTATGAGGAAAAGAGGTTCAACGGGTCTGTGTTTTACATTAACATTCCCCCCGTCAGGCATGGCAAGCATGAATCTATATATATATATATACCTGGTTTTAGACCACAATCATTTATTAGTATTGTGAAGGGCCTGCTTTTGCGGCCAATACAGCATCAGTTCATCTTGGGAATGTCATCTACAAGTCCTGCACAGTGGTCAGAGGGATTTTAAACCATTCTTCCTGCAGGATAGTGGACAAGTCACTATGTGATGCTGGTGGAGGAAAACATTTCCTGACTCGCTCCTCCAAAACCCCCCAAAGTGGCTGAATAATATTTAGATCT
>JAOUQT010000002.1:12458357-12469028 GCA_025769995.1 Xyliphius kryptos | reverse complement strand
AATTACATTAGATATAAGATGAAAAATAATATTGTTGAAGTTAAACTATGCCTTGGAGGTTACATTCTGCCCAAAATATTTCCTCTGGGTAAAAACTATAGAAATAAATATCTGAAGAAAAAAAAAAAAATCAGTACAGATATGCAATTATACTAAATTGCAAAAAAAAATAAAAGATCAAATAGATAAAATCACAAGCATATCATAAGTATATATACAGTGTATATACAGTGTATATACAGTATATATATATATAAGGGGCAATCACCTTGTTCTATTACTAACAGGCAGTGTTGCTCCACAAGAGCAAATATACTCCTTTCAAAATACTGCATGTTTAATGCCTTTAAAAATATATACTGTATATTTAAACATGTATTTTAGCCATGTGACAGCCCTTGGAGAACCATGACTTGGTCTATTATTGTTTTCAGATGATTATAATCACTGAGCATTAGAACCATGTTATCACAGAGTGATCACAGAGTGATCTGCTTGAAACCGATTAATTAAAATCTGCACCCATCATATGATCATTCAGCTGTTACGGATCCATGCATGTTAAAACACTGCATAAAGATTATTGTGCTTCACAGTATATCATAAATATAAGCTATTGAATGTACAATGTGTTTATTATCAAAAGTACTTTTTCACTTCACTGGTAAAATATACACTGCATATTTGCAGGAAACAGGAAATATAGATTTTGTGTAAATTATACTTTATACATTTTGTACAGAATTTAGCAATAACTAAATACAGGCAGAAAAATAAGACAGAAATAGATTTGACATTCCTTTTCAAAGTGACCGGTGTCAAGACCAGACTAGAGAATGTGATTACAAGTATATTGCATTGTTTGGATACCAAAGACTATGTGCTGTTGCTTTGATTAAAATAATTAAATTACAACCAACAAGGTGATGTCCCCTCATGCAACACAGACCAATCAACAGGGCAAGATTGTAGATACTGGGATTTGATATTCAGGCATGTTATACATCTGTTTTAGAGTAGTTTCATAACAACTTTGGTTGAGCATTTTAAAATGGACATTCGTAATTACAAACCTGACCATATTTTACCAAGTGACAATAACACTCAAAGTTTAAATTAAAGCAATAAACTATATACAATGTGTCACACTAATGTGAGCATTAATGGCATATCAGGACATAATAAAAAAAATCAGTCCTAAAATAAGATCAATATAACTTCAGATGAACAACAAGACTGCACTATGTCACTATGAATAAAAATTAAATCATAATGAGGAAGCCATGTGTGATGTACTAAGCACATCTTTACTACTTCCATAGGACTTCAGAGGTTAATGCTACAGACTGGTTCTGCTAATCAAATCTCCTTTCATTAACTGATCATCAGTGAGTGTGAGCAGCTATGTAAATGCAGAATTGTGGCAGTTTGATGCTCTGGAGCATTCAGATATGTGTTAACAATGGCAAGGAGTAAATACGTCAGAAATTAGCATAGAATACCATATATTCTTCAATGAGAAAGATTATTCGCAGATCAAAAACATTTAAGCCAGTTGCCAATTATTCCATGTGCGGATGTCCTAGCAAACGTACCCCTAGTTCAGACTGTGCTCTGGAAAAAACAAATATGTCCTGCTTGCAAGGGTTGCTGAGGAAGTCTATCCTTCCTAAATGAACATTCAAGCATATGTAAGCACTTTACAAAGAGATATCTTTAAAAACTACATGTCTTCTGGAACAACAGGCTTTGACCAAGGTGGAGATGCTTGTCATAATATACATGCACATGTTTTGCTAGAACTAAAGACAGCTTATGAGTATAAAAGCATGCTGTTGGCAGCTGATTATTTGGAGTTATTTTGCAGTCACAGAACCTCGGGACCTTGCAGTTATTTTGTCTGTATATGAAAGTATTCTAGAGTCTAATGTGAGGATCTCTCATCATCTTTGAAGCACACCAACAATCAGGGTGTTAAAATGTCAAAATCCAACCCAACTGAAGGTTTGAGACAATCACAAGTGCCAAAACAAGCCGCTACAAAATTTGTATGTAAGTGTGAGAGACTTATCGTAGTTATTTCTGTTAAAGGACGTTTTATTAACTATTTCATCATTGGCTATATTTAGTTTGGCTTCTCCATTTTGATTATATATAACACCCTACACTTTGAGTTAGTACTCAAACATATACTTTCGTCACTGCCAAGAGCAGTACCAACAAATTCACAATTGCCAATCTATGCATGTGCTTTAATCAATGAAGAACTGCATGCTGGGTATTCTGAGGACATTAAATAGAATCTACTGCAGTTCAAAAAGAATCAATGTACAGTGATTCAACACATATGGCCCATTAAAATATACATTTTACACATTTGAAAAAATAAAGAATATTTACATATATTTTTCTCATGTTTTTATAATCTAAAACCTATTCTCTGGTCCAGTATAGAAACACTGGACATTCAATTAAAATACACGAAACACCTGGATTTTACATAATTCAAACATATTTTCCATTCTGCTGATCTCGATAACATGGTGTGCCAATGTGACACAACCGTTAGATTCATTCTATTATAACGGGCTATGCCGACCACAAGAATTTTATCTTTTAATAATAAAATAATATCCGTGAAACAGATTCGAACATGAAGAACGGCAAGAAACATGCATATAATAATGACCTTTGATTAAAAGATAAGAACAAATCTACATGCTGAAGGCTACACTGTAGCATTCGCATGTGCACCGTTAACATTCTGTACATAATCATGTTCATAAACAATGGCATTGAAGGAAGGAACAGAATGTATTTTTATAAAAAGAAAAATAAAAAAAAACATTTTGAAACAAACAGTCAGTTACAGTTAATATACAATAAGGCTTTATATGAAATCAGGAGCTTTTATTTCCTGTGCAGCTGCACCATAGAATCACCAACGTCTACGATTTACTATAAGACTGGAATGTTTTTGCTTTATTATCCGCTGCAACGTCACGCTAAACTCTATTACTGTAATAGGTTTGGCATGTGAAAAACAAACAAACAAACAAACAAACATTGTAAAAATGTGCATTTTGGCATTGTTGTTTTCTGAGAGGTTCATTTTGGCAGCTTAAGCACCGGGAATATAACAAGCACCGTGGATTAAAATGAATAAAGAGGTTATACTAACAGAAATGCAGAAATATTAGTTTTGAGATCATGCACCTGATAGTGTGAGAATTATTTAAGCGTCTGAGCTGCACACCGGTGCACATGATAATATAGTTACCATTTTCAACACATTGTGCTCATTGTGGGCGGCACGGTGGTGCAGCGTTAGTGCTGTTGCCTCACAGCAAGTAGGGCCCAGGTTCGATCCCTGGGTGGGGCTGTGTGGAGTTTGCATGCTATCCCAGTGTTTGCATGGTTTCTCTCCGGGTTTCCACCGGCATTCCTAAAGTGTGTATGACTGTGTGCATGTGACAGATTAGCATCCTGTCTAGGATTGTTCCTGCTCTTGCACCCAGAGTTGCTGAGTGGGCATCATCTGGCCTGTGACCCCTTATAGATGATGTGAAAGAAAATGAATGAATGGATGTTTCTACTTTTAAAACGATGTCTGGCAGTAATACTGACGTTCAGGAACCAACCACAAGTACTGCTGATGAAATACTGGTACCCCTCTTTCCGGTTTTAACTATCTGTGCACAAAGCGGCCCTGTTTAGCCATAGTACATTCTGGTGTGCAGTGGACAGATAAACACCTTATATTAAAGGCAACAATTTGGGCAAATTATCAGTAATCATATAACACCTGTCAGCCAGGTTTTCCAAATTCAGTGATCATTCAGTCATGACAATGTAAACATTTTAAAAGCAAAAGCCAACAATGTGTATTCTGTGGAACCTTTGCACCATGATATACCTGAGTGATGCACTAATTTAGAGGAAGGGCTAGCAGCAACCAGGAAAGGAGGCATGTTAGGAGGCACCATACAGGAGCTCAAATTATTGCATTATATTCTCTTCAAATGTCCATTCATTCATTAATTCATTTTCTATACCCGCTTAGTCCTAGTTAGACATGCACGGATCGGATGCCTAGCTAGCAGGTATCAGAACAGGAGGAATCCTAGACAGGGCACCACTCCATAGTAAGGCCCACACACACAAACATACAGCTAAAAACCCTAAGGGGTTACACACTAAGGGAAATTTAGAGAGACGCATGACTTTGGACTCTGTAATCTCTATTCTCATAAGATGTCCCCCTAAAATACTTTCCAACCCTGGCAAGAACCCTTCTCATTGTTGGACATACCAGTATTAGAAGAACCCCAGCTGTGAACTCCTTGGTAAATTTGAAGGGTGCTGATATTCATGGAATAGGTAACGTATTTAAATCTAGAGAGTAAACTGGAAATGTGGATGGTGTCATGCTGAGATACAGCAGCTAATTGTCTTTCAGTGCCTTTACAATTTAGGCAACATGATTCTGGACCTTGTTATTTCCAACTTCTAACTAACTACAGTTGAGTGTTTAATATCTCCTAGATGCCTTTTTAAATTTGTATACATATACACTAAACAACCTGTAGATTAGGAACACCTAATCTTCTAATTGTAGAGATTCCAAAATGTCAAAAATGCCTTCCATATGCAAGTTGACACATGCCCGCTGCAGCAGCTTCAGCAGTTCACCTATATCTTTTGATATTTAATTTTCAGAGCAATTGAACTCGGCTGGTTTCAGCATAACCTCCAGCTGGATGTTTGTTGATGGTTTAAACCTTCCTACAACCGTAATACCACAAGTGCCCATACACAAGCTCTTGCTATAATAAACAGATCAGCATTTTACATGAGAGCCAACTGTGACGTAAGCACGAATTGTGGGCTCTTACCAGTAATAATGTGTCACCTTCAAGGTGTTTCTACTCCACTGATTGTTCAGTGTACATATCAGTTTATGATCATGCAGATGGTCCAAAGATATATTGGATCAAATGTCTTGCCAAACACATAGAGCCCTAGCATTTCCAATACAACTACATGATCTGTATAAGAATATAGCACCATACCTAACAGTGAGCTCTGATCCAGATTAAGCAGGTTGATGATAAGTAGTTCGTAGAAGAAGACATGATTTAGGAAGGCATCCGCATCTCCATGTAAGAAACATTGCAGCAGTTTCTTTGTGGAAAAACCAATCATTTGTATTTAGGAAAATAATTGTTTAGTTCCATGAATTCATTTTTCTGGCCAAAATAATAAAGAATAAAAATAAAGCACTGTAAAAAATACATATATGTAAATGATTCCATACTGAATCAGTGATAAGTATTTGCACCTTTAACATTATTACTTGGTTTGGTGTCCAAATATGTTAATTGGACTTTAAACCATGAGAATGAGCACCAACAAAAGAAATGCATGTGGGGCCTGGGAAGAATGGAGGAGAACCAACTGAACTTTCCTACAATACTGAAGTAAGACAGACAATGTTAGAAGCAGGGTTGCCAGGTCTGCATTACAAGACTGTCCTTCCATAAACCAATCAAAAGTTCAGTGAAATCTATTACAAACCCAAACCATATAAGAATTGGATTACATTTCCCGAACCTTTGACTGGTTCAAACCCTACACGCAGATACTGTATGGCAAAAAGCAGTAGTTAATCACGATCTGACTACATAGTCTCATATTATTACAGACATTATTATATTATCATTATAACTATGAGACTAATACACTGATTCACTGTCAGAAGTAAAAAAAAATGTCCCTGGTTTTACTGTTATGAAAAGCATTTTTGAAAGCTCTTCAGAACACGTCCATTACAAATGTAGTTTACAAACTGTTCAACTTTTATAATAGCACTTACATTAAACATGCTTCTACTAAAAAACTATCAGACTATCAGATGGGAAAATCGTACATTTCTGAAATGAGGATTTCATATTAAGCTAGATTTAAGGCAATCAGTCAATGAATGCTATATTATATAAAATCTGTGAATTTCAATGCCATGCCTGCAGATGTCAGTGTAAGTGCAAAACCAAGTATTCAGACCTTACCTAACATTTAAGAGGATGGTGTTTAAACATGAACATACCTAGACCTGAACGAAACTGAAAAGTAGCACAGGCAGGGTCATCTACCTCCATTTTTCCACTGTGATGGATTCAGCTAGCTGTAAACACGCATATACATCCTTATAAACCAAGCTGGAATTTTAAAATAGACTATATAAAAAGAAAAATGCACATGTACAAATAAAAAGACGGTCACAGTTTGCATAAGAAAAACATTTACAGTGAACTAATATCAAGTTTTGTTTTTCACATTTTAAATTCTCATTTGTTTATAAGAAATAATTACAAAACTATTTTGCAAAAACTTTAAACCATTTTGAATAAATGACAGAAATGGATTATGATTAATGATGGTGTGTAAGTGAGTGGATATGTCACAGCGAGGACTCATACTGAAGGAGCTCATAAAGAAGTGGCCCATCCCTGTACCTGATCCCTACAGCAGAGGGACTGATAAACTGTAGGATGTTAATCGTCCTTCTCAGGCGCCGATCCACAAAATGGGCATCCCAGGCTGGATAACGTTTGCGGGGCATATCAATTTTGATAAGTGGTCCCTCTGGACGATGGCGGCCCAATGGTGTAGCGGGTTCAGGGGAGCGCACCTGAAATACCGGTAAACAGGTGTCTGATGTGGAGGCATCTGGCTGCCCATAAACCGCTGTAAATGCCCGGCTTGGGGTTGTCTGTGAAGCATAATGTCCAGGGGTCGGAGTCATTGGCTCAGCCTCAGGGGGCAAAGGAAGACCCCACAGAAGATCGGCACAGCAGGAGCTGGCTAGCACCCTTATTCTAGGGCCCATGGGGTGAAGGACTCCATAGTAGATGCCCATAAAGACCACTCCTGAGGCAAAAATTAGATAAACACCACACAAGAATGGCACTGAATAAGCATATGTAGTGGTTGGGTCTCTGTAGGTGTACCACAGACAGGTGAGCACCGTGTTTTCAGCCAGCACCACGAAATAGTAGATCATCATGCGGTAGCGTGTCCTACCTTCCTTCACGTTGAACCAGCAGAATATGTAGACAATGCCAACTACCATGTTGAACAGCACCTCCTCCCATTTGGACATGCAGAAATCAGTGCCTCCGTGCACAATCCAGAAAGCCATGGCACACCAGTGAATCACCACAAAAATACCAAAGTATATGTGGAAGATAGATGCAAAAAGAGCAAAGGAGAGAACCCGGGAAGAAATAGTGAAGAGCCTCCAGAAGATGTGAATCAGTGCCCCTCGATAGCTCATGCTCTTCTTGTCATCTCTTGAGTCCCTCAGTAGCTTATGATAGGAGGCTAACACCCAGGACAGAGACATCAGTGATCCTAATAATGAGATACCTGCAGGGAATGTAGCAGAAATGCATTTAGTATTAGCAGTAATCTATGATCAATTTCTCTCTCTCTCGCTCTCTCCCTGTTTCTAAACTTAAGAGATCAGGATTCAGTAAGAATAACTAACAGACAGAATTCTTACACTGCAAAGTCTCAGCCCGGTTCCTCTGGATCATAATGCAAAGTTGTAGCACCAGTTGTGGAGCACTCTCCAAAAACGTCTCCAGCAGCCGAAGCATGTTGACATCAGCATATTCGTACATCATGGCCCAGTAGAATCTCCGTCTGTGTTTGGTCTGACGCCGACTCTGCACGCCCAGGTACATCGTCCGGATGTATCTGTTTGATAATAACAGACATTGCCACAATATGCTTAGAAAGAGTGATGAGAGCAAATATATCAGAAGTAGTAGAGGGGATAACAACCATACAGCACTGTGTGACACTGCAAAGAGAGATACTAATCTTTTATCAGTCCAGGGACAGACATGAAAGGAATTTATGAGCTACGTGAATCTTATTACACTCCTCCATATTGTTTAATGCTTCACAATGACAAGCAGTAGAACATGTATACAGTAACAAACCACTAAATATGGTTCCTAGCTAGTTATTAACACAAGAAAGGTAATTCGTATTTATACATACAAACTTTTTAAATTCCTGCTTAGTGTGCACCAGTGTAAAAATAGCTGATATCTGACAATTCGTCACAGCTAGATTACAAGAGTTGGCATGATGTTTATAAAAAATGTTGCTTTTCTCTTCCTTAATCTGATAAAATTGCAGGTACATGCTTTTCTATGTTCACATTCATAACTATTGCATAATCTCTTCATAAATAAACATATGAACATTTTTTTGAATGATGATATAAACATTTTCATTTAGCCTCAGTTTTATATTAACATTTCCAAAAAAAATACAAAATAAAAATATACATTTAAAAATAGAGAATGAAGAGGATAGAAAGTGAGAGTAAATGGTAGCATCTGCATTGAATTCTTGGTGTAAGGTAAAGTGTATCCGCATACCTTAGGCCATAAACCTGGGGCAAAAATCCCTAGAATATATGCTACACTTCCTCGTGTTCTTGGTTGCCAGAGCAGTTTTTAGAAATCTACATACATGGCTGCAAGCTAGACACAAATAGCTAAGATATCACCTCATTCATGACTGTGGCGATGACACTGTTGCATATAAAAAGGCTGTTGTGTTTGTAATATACTATTTTAACATTGCAGAAAAAAAGAAAAGCTGATTGAAGATGATTAGTTGAACCAAATATCATTATATCCTGTTATATCCTTATATCCTGTCCCCACCAAACAGAGCATAGCCTTACTTTCTTTCTCCCTTACTTTTATTCCTCCGTCCTTCCCCATTCCCTCCTTCCATACCTTTAATTTAATATAAGAACCACCACTACCACTAAAAACAGCGAGGTATACAAGCTAGACACCAGACAAATGGACAACTATTGGAGTAATATCAAAAATATAAATGCAGTTGTTAATTTCAGCTCTCAAACTCTGTCAGTATTTTTTTGCTGCAGAAGGCAATGTATAAAGTTTACAGTGCCAACCATAGACAATTTATAAGTAATAACTAGCCACGGAATGCACAGTTCTGGAAAAACATAAGTGTGTGTAAATAAATTTTGGGATCAAATATGTCATCTGCATTTGAAGAAAACCTTTCCAGACTATCAAAGATTTAGAACTAGTTTTATAAAAGTAAATGTCATAAGGACATGCACTTACCACCTACTTTATTATGTACACCTGTACAATTGCTTGTTGACACAATATCTAATCAGTCAATCACATGGCTGCAACTCAATGCATTTAAAATATATATTCATTACAACCAAGGAAATGCAGAATAGCATCTCTGTTGAGAGTATGCCATATATGATTAAGGCAGTTCTGAGGACCAACCTTTTACTAGTAATGTGTAGCCTATGTATATACTCATATAGCCTATAAGTGTTGTTGTAGTAGTAGTGTATCAATAACAATGAGAGCAGAACATGTAGAAGACTACATACGCTATATTGCCAAAGGTATTCGCTCACCTGCCTTGTTTCACATATTTAGCTGCTTGACCCTGGAAACCCATTCCATGAAGCTCTCTGCACACTGTTGAGCTAATCTGAAGACCACATAAAGTTTGGAGGTCTGTAGTGATTAACTTAACAGAAAGTTGGCGACCTCCTCGCAATATGCGCATCAGCGTCCTCTGACCTCACTTTGTCAGCTTACGTGGCCATTTTCTTATAATACAGTGAACAGTTGACTGTGGGAATATTTGGGAGCAAGGAAATTCCGTGACTGGATTTGCACAGGTGGCATCCCATCACAGTTACACCCTGGAATTCACTGAGAGCAACCCATTCTTTTACAAATGTTTGTAAAAACAGTCTGCATGCCTAGGTGCTTGATTTTATACACATGTGGAAATAAAAGTGATTGGAACACCTGATTCAGATAATTTGGATGGGTGAGCAAATACATTTGTGTGCACAATTCTTTTAATAACACAACGTCCTGTGCACCTCAGCACCCACACAAAACAGTAAATTCATCTCACAGCTTGGAAAAGTTACAGTATGTGCCGATTAATTCATGAGCGGCTTAGATTCGACTTGGAAGCATGTACAGTGAGTCACACAGCTTATGACTGACTGTGGACAAATTAGCCATAACAGACTGAGCCTGGGTTTTGGTTGCCTACACAAACCTACACACTAGCCACACTGACACAGAATGTATGGTCAACCGTCATCTGTACCTGCAGCCATATTGGAACACACCACATGAGTCATGGAATATTCAGAATCGACTATACAGATTGTATTGGAACACTGAACATAAAAGCTAAGAACTGGACTGGAATGTGCATAAAACTATTTTACTTTATACTTAAATGCAATGTAAATGCATTAAGAATCCTAGTTTTATTAAAACTAAACTGGCAACCAAATAAAAGGGAAAATTACTGCCATTAATTAGATAATATGTCACAGGTTCCAAGGTGGAAGGAACACTAGACTAGGAGCCAACCCAACACACAAAGGGCAATTTACAGACATCAGGGAAAATTGGGGGAAATTGTGAAAGTGATACATTTTTGCCACTATGTTTACACACAGCTGAACTGGTCCTCTGCATTTTACCCATCCGTGCAGTGAAACACACAAATACACACACACAGGTGAAGTGAGCACACGTGCCCGGAGCAGTGAGC
>JAOUQT010000002.1:12422390-12432636 GCA_025769995.1 Xyliphius kryptos | reverse complement strand
AGACATATATATTTTTTTAATTAATTTATAGTTTAAAACATATGATTCATTATGATTTATAATTTTGTATTTACAGTGAACTTTGGACCAAAGGCAAAGAAAAGTATCATTCATCCGAGGGCAGATTCAAGCAACAAATTTACAAGATTATTCCTATCATCAGAGAAATCGTACCCAAATAGACCATGCAGGACAGCAGGGACACCAGGTTGTCTCACAACGGAAGTCAAAATGAATGATGACATTGAAAAAAGAGTTTTCGTTAACAAAGATGGCAGTCTTACTGTGGAAATGAAAGTTCGCTTCCGCCTGATCAATGATGAAACTCTTCAGTGGTCCACTGAAATAACAAAGCTACCAGCAACTCAAAAGAGATGCCCTCACTGTCTTCAGGACAAAGTTGGAAACTCTGAACCAGAATCCAACACTGAATGTGAGACTAAGGCGAACTGTGTAACAAAATGCACTGACGTAGAATCTTACTGTCAAAATTGCTGCAACCATAGTCAAGGGTTTGAAATTTGGAAAAATCCCTTATACAAGAATAATGAAACCAGTGGATTTAGGTGTCCCTCAAAGTGTATGGGGTTGTCTGACCAAAGTATGCACCAAAATGCATCCATAGACAGCATGTGTACATTTTCCAGGTCTAGTGAGGAATATAGTGAGCATGTGGTTGAGAAGGCATCTTGCTTCCAGCAGACTGTTCAGGAGGGGGACACAAGAACTGGCTATTGCTCAATAAGTCGTTGCTGCAGCAGGAGTGAGGTATCAACCAGCACCATTAAGTGTAATATACCAGCTGAGACATGGGAAAGGAATACTGGAAAAAACTGTCATCATAAGGAAGATAGAAAACCTGATTTTGTAGACTTCACTCATTCAAGCCAAGTCACAAACGAAACAGAACATTTAATATCTGCTACCAGCAATTCCTACATCGTCCCGTCATTCAAAAAGGATTATGACAATGATTATGATGACCTTTCTCCTAGTGTATCAAAATGGTTAACTGAGGAGAATAAACAGTGTACATGTTTACACTACCATGGTGGTCAATGGCCACAAGATATACATTCATCCTCCATACCAGATAAGGTCTCCGACTGCTCAACAACATGCAAAATGTACAACCACATGCAGGAAGACCAAGAAAAACCCCAGCAATGTTGTACAGACACTGATGCTATTGACAGTGTGAGATCATCAGATTCCAAAGCGTCCTCAAGGTCTTATTGCAACTTTTGCAGTCAATGCACAGAAGCAACTCCAATCGTGCTGAACTCTGATGTGAAGTGTGTTTTAAATGATAGAGATAAAAATTCAATACCTAATGACAGCAGATTGTCTAATAAAACTCATAATAACCCAAGGACAATGATATCAGACAGTGGTGCTCAGAAAACATGGAAGAAGGAAACAAAGAGGGGGCATAGATCTAAAAGTGCCATATCTACATGCACATGCTTCTCAGAAAAGTCCACAGGACACTCTTGTTGTGGTGGACACAAAGGATTAAAGACAACAATACCAGATCAGTTGGATAAAGAAGATGATGAGGTCAAATCAATTGGTCAAATATCATTTAGGTCACTTGGGTCTGAAAGATCAAGCAAATGTCCATGTTGTGTACAACAAAGAGTTTCTACTGTTTTGAAAATACTTGAGAATACTGAGCCTGTTCATAATGGAAGAGCAGCAGAGATCAGGCATCCTTGCTCCCAAAGTGCATTGATCAATTTGTCAAATTGTTCTGCTGATTCAAATCAAACCAACAAATCAATCCAGCCTGCATGTGAGATCTCATCATTAGAAAAAGTGATTTCTCTAAATGTTGGTTTGGAGAATGTGGGAAAAAAAACTTTGCCAATGAAATCTATTGGATTTGCAAATAGTAACAATGACACACCAAATAAACTGAGAACATTTGGACTAGAAGTTCAAACTCATGATGATATAGGTAAGGTTTACATGGCCCAGGATAATATAATAGCAAAAGAGAATGTAATTCAAGATTTTGATATGGATACTAAAGAAAGTGTCCCTAGTGCAATATCAGCTAAAACAAACTCTTCTAAAAATGACCATGAATTAAAGAATATCCAAGACACCGCACCTGTTGTTCCACCACTCTCTCCAAACTCTGTAACAGAGTCTTCTTTGGAAAATGTACATACATCCATTACACACTTCCAGAGTTCCAACATTTCACTAAAATCGAATGCATCCCCACATATAGGTTTAGAGTCAAAGATGAATTCCACTGATATGTCTGTAAGTCAGGAAACTGGACAAACAACGGATTCTGGAAAATGTAGTGTGGAGAATTCCTTACCAGAGGGCTTTCCATTACCCAAAATGTCAAGAATTCAAGCATCAAGCACACCAAAGTCCACAATTGCAGAAAATAATAATCAGATGTTAAATGCCATAAAGCCTTTACATTATAAACCATCTTTAAAATCAACAAGCTCTAACAAATGTCAATGCTTTACAAGCAGATGTGTTCAAAGAGTGTCAAATAGTCACCCAGAAAAAAAAATATCAAAAAAATATCACACTCTAGATTTACATAGATTGATAAACAAACCACTAAGTCCAACTTCAACAGCTTCTGTCGCTCTTTGTGCAGAAGAGCAATCTGAGGACCTTAACAATCGATCCATGAGCAACATGCCACAAATCATTGATGAGCCTGGATGTGTAAAAGAGAAATATACTTGTGAAGCCTTTGCACCATATCATGCAACCAGTGAAAGCAGTGAGAGAGTCAAAACGGTTGTGTCTACTAGTGCTACAGTTTCAGATATGTCAAACTTGACTAATCTTATGGAAAACAAATGCAAAATTCCTGACATTAACAAGTCAAAAACATCTCAAAAGAATGACAACAAAGTACCTTCTGCACTGTCAATGTCATCTGAGAAATCACAACACAACCCACCCAGCACTTTAAGGATAAAAAGTTATACACATGGTACTCAATCCTTTTCTCCAAATACAGAAAAGGATGAAATAAGAAAAGCGGCTCTATGCAAAAAAGAAATTCCCTGTGGAAAACCTGCTGCCCTCAGGGCTGCTACATATAAGAATCGGTTTACTACAAAGGGCAAAGAAATAGCCGCAAACCAGCAAATAAAAGAAGACAGGAAACCCGGATCTAACAGTTCTGCTAGTGTGATTGCTTCAAAAACATCTCAATCAGACAAGAAAACCCCAATCAATAATACATTGGAATCTCAGTATTATAAAGAAGATAGTGTTTCGACTCACACACCAGATTTATTAAGAGAAAATAATACTGATAAAAAACCCAAAAGTAGTGGCACAAGATCAAACCCATCAGATAAAAACTACATCCTTGAAGATATGCAGCATATTGGCAGTGATTCTAATATGAACAGCTTTAAACAAAATATTAACAAAAAGAAAATGAACACCAAATCACAGAACAAAGCGGAGGATAAAAATAAGGAATCACTGATGCTGTCTTGTTTACCTAATGCATCGCTTACAGATGTTGTCAATGACTGGCTTAGAACTATTCCAACTGAGGGTTCTACGTATAAAATGGAGGATGACCTCAGTGAGAAACATGCCCTCCACATTCCTGCTGTTAATGAAGAAGGATGCTGTACAAATGGACAGTCTGAAAAGTCAGTAAAAATAAAAGAATTCCATGAAAAAATTGGACCTGAATGTGTTTATCATATTACAGTAAAACATGAAAATACAGTCTGTGATGCAAAACTAGCATGTAATGAGTCATTTGTAACTGATCCAGTCAAGCATCTCAGTCCAACTAAGACAAAGAGTTTAACAAGTACTTGTCAGTCCTCGGCACAGATCATGAAGATCCTGTTAAGCCCACAATTGAACAGATGCAATAGTTTGCCTGAAGTTTCTCCAACATATGGAAGTAAATTAAGCGCATCAGCCAAAGGACTTCTAGACTGCCTTTCTAATTTACAAGTGATTGACCCAGATTCAAAGATATCCGACAAATACAGTGAAATAATAAGCACTATGCAGTCACTATGGATTAACAGGTTCTCTGAATCTGTACAAGAGGAGCATAAAATAGAAGTTCATGCAGCAGAAGATGAGTTTCACATGAGGTCTTCTTCGGGGGTAGATGTAAGCTGTGGTTCCATAGGGTCTGGCAAAGAAAGCATCATTGTTATGATTGATACATCAAAAACAGACAATATAACACTTGTTAGTGAACAGAAAGGTGCCCCAAAGATTCAAGGAGACTATTCATTTGCTAAACCAGAAAACATAAACACTTCACTTGTCTCATCAGACCCTGTAACTCCTGATATTGTTGAGAGAGTGCAACGCAGTCGACAACACGGAAACCAGGAGGAACCACAAAAAGATAAAGGCAATAAAGACACAGATAATGTCCTTCAGACTAATGAACATATTGAATATATTAAGGAAAATGCTTTAACATACTCTCAGATGATTGCTGAGAATAATAGACACGTTAAATCAGATGCTGATAAAGTAATGAATTCATCAGAAAATAACAATGCTATACAACCACCAGTTCAGAAAGACCAATTGCTTAAAAGAATTTCCCAAGACCCAGATCCAGTGTGGGTTGTGAGCTTGTTAAAGAAACTAGAAAAACAATTTATGGCCCACTATTCAAATGCAATTGTAGAGTTTAAAGTAAAGTGGGGTTTAAATAGCAATGAGACACTTGATGAAATGATCAATGAGTTGAAAGAAGAGGTTCATAAAAGGATTCAGTCTTCTATAAATCGGGAGCTCCAGAAAATCCAAAGTCGAGCTGGCAGAACACCAAGGCCACCAAAAAACCTTCTTTCTAGAGAGTCTAATGTACAAACTGACCAACGGCGAAGATGTTTAAAAGTCATGCAGAATAAACCATCAAAATGTGAAGACAGCCCTGGCCAGTGCAGTGGAGATGAATATTGTCCATGTGACACATGTGTAAAAACTAATTCAACATCAGGATTTGTCCAGTCTGCTAAGGCTCTGAGAGTTGCTCCAGTTCTTAGGGATTTTGATCTTAGGAAAATCTTACAAACAAAGACGGATCCCCGCTTAACTCTTCCAGTACAGTCTAAGATGACCGAACAAATAGATCAAATTGAAGGGACTGACAATAGCAATGTTCAAGATAAAAACAATGATAATGATGATGATGGTCAGCCAGCAGAAATGAAAACATTTGATAACAACAGTGATGAGGCAGGTGATGGAGAACACAAAACAAATAGAGAGAGAGATGAAATGGAAAAGGATATGGCATACAAGAGAACCGATAAGAAGGATGAGGAATTGATGAAAGCAGAGTATGAACACACAGAAAAGAAAGCGGAGAGAGATGCAACAACAGATGAAGTAGCTGCAAAAAGAAATGACATAGTAAGCAATGGAACTGAAGAGGGAAAAGAGAATCCTGTGGAAGAAAAAGAATCGAATGATGATAGAGCTGCAGTAGAAAAGTTTGCAGGGGAAACAAATAAGCAATGAGAAGCTGGAAATGCTAAGGAAGAGGAATGAGTCAAGCTGGAAGAGAAGGCAGTTATAACTGACACACAGTTATAGGACACACAATCGGCCAAAGAAGGCAAGACACACAAGAATACTAATGCAAAAATTAATGAGCAAACACAAGATACAATACAGTCGCTACTATAACTACAACCAAATCTAGACGTATTGTATGTAATAAGTGCAATCATAAAAGTTAAGGAAACTAAGGAATATAATACCACAATACAGAATGTTTCTATGATGTTAAGTGAAAATGAACTCAGATATATATTCAAAAGCTCACTAAAATCTATGTTTGTCGCAGGACAGCTTCTCTCTGATGTGCATGATAGTGATAAGGCAGACATGGATGAATGTAAAGCAGCAATTGAAAAGTGAAAGTATATTGAAAACCTATATGAAGCTTCTGATCAAATATTCAGAGATGATAATGAATGTAAACGTATTACACAGACAAAAACATTGTAGGCTTGCAATTAAGGAACTGGCCTTGCGACCGGACGGTCCCCGGATCAATTCCCGGCGCAGGTAAGTTATGCTATGGCTGAAGATCCCTTGTGCAAGAAACCTAACCCCCGGTTGCTCCCTGAGCGCTGTGAAGGCAGCTCACCACTCCAGCTATGTGTGGTCACTTCACAAATGTGTGTATGTGTGTTTAACTACAAAGATGGGTTAAATGTGGAGGACCAATTTTGCTGTGCGGTGACATAGTAGCAAATAGAATACTTTCATTTTCACTTTTTTAAATGAATCCCAAATTGTGGCATCAGTGGTATACATCAAAGATCTCAAAGTAAAATCAAGGCTACATGATATTCAGAGATTGATGGGCAGTTGGAATAATCAATATTTATGATTATTTATGAAAAGTTTGAATAGATTACCAGGAAAATGAAAAGGGTCTGACCTAAGAAACTCAAATAGCAAAGGCCACTAAATGGTCACTAAAAATATTCAGAGTAATTCAGTTAAAATGGATTAACTGGAGTTTTTAGAAAAAAGGAAAATTACGTAAAAAGTTGAAAGGAAAAAAAATAATATTTAATATTAAAAGAAAATTTACAGTTAAGAGTCAGGAATAATAACTAAACAAAGAAATAAATAAAAAACAATAATAAGCACAAAGAAGTCTGATTATACAAATGCACACATTGTATATACAATCTAGAATTTAAAAGCAGATACAAACAGAAATGCAATTGTTATACTGTTTCTTTTACAGCATATTTTTTTACTTCTCCTCTGTAAATATTTTAATGACAGAAGTTTACTGGCATTTTCGAAGTCATCCGAACGTTTAACTATATATTTAAATACGTATTTGGTGTAAAATACCATTTCATTCATTTAAAAGCATTAAGTCAGATATACAGTACAGTACAGTACGGTACAGTATAATGACTGTACTGATTGACTGACTGAATATAATATCTAGAATGGATTGACAACATGTCTATTGTTGTTTCAGCCCTTGCTCCCAGAATTGTCGTGTGGGCACCAGCTGCCCCCAAACCCCATGTGGATTAAGAATAAGATAATGGATGGATAGATGAAAATGGTGTTTAAATGATTATGCAAAATAAATATTATTTGAGAAATAATATAGAAATTTGACTGGTACTCTATACTGATGTGTTTGAAATGTGTTTTACTTGCTGATTTGTGTTTTATTCCCGGATAAGCATTTCTAATTCTAAAGCTTATTTAATGCATGGTACAGATATATATATTTGTTGAATATTGTTAGTGTGTTGCACGTTTAATAAATTTAAATTTATTCCAAAGGAAATTATTTTACAGTATATCTCTTAAGTGATGTTAGTACTCAGGTCAGCTGTATGTTTTTTATAGATAATTGGATATTTCTAAAAATGCTTTGTTATATGTGCATCAAGATAGAAATATGGCATGGCTTTTTTTTTAGTTGAACAGCCAGAATAGTACTTGCCTCATGATAATCCCATCAATTGCTGTATATATAGGATAAATCATGCAAGGCTCATTTACAATATGGGAAATGATTATAGGTAACTTGCATCATTCATTCAGGAGCATGTATCATTCACCTGTCTATAGACAAAATGTGCACATACTATAGGTTATTGATGTCATCTACGTTCAGTTAATCAGTTAATCAGTCACAAAGGTCATGTTGTATAACATATAGCAGTAGACATTGGACAGGACACAACTTCTGCAAAAGTGTCCCTTTGTATAATAGCCAGATTTTTTAACCTGAAGAAAGATCATTTAAATTGAGATTTAGTTTCGGAATCAGTTCTGACTTCAACCGCTTTAAAAACCATTAACATCACAGCAGGTAATATCAGTGCATTTGCCTGAATATATTATACAAACCCCAGTAATAGAAACATTGGGAACATTCTAAAAAACTTATATAATATGCATAATATTGCAAATCAAACCAAATTGGTTTATAAAATTATTTAATTAAACCAAAGAATTTAACTGTACTACAACACACTCAAAATATGGGACTGATGTAAAAAAAAAAACTAAAATTGTATGCAACACTGTTCTGGATAATACAGCAGTTAGCACTTCAACTTGTAACATATGAGCCATCAAAGACACCACACTTCCACAAAAAGCTTAGTCTTTGCAATCAAGGGTTTGCTATGGTTCACCACTTTGTACCAAATTTCATGAGAGAATTGTGAGTTAGTTGAAAAAACATTTCTTATATAAATATTGCAAATAATTTATTTATCATCTACAGTTCATAATAAATGTAAAAGATTCAGGAGAAATTAAGGCCAAGGGTTAAAAATAAAAGGGTACGGTTAGGTGGTAGTGTTTAAAATATCAGTCATGCTACCATGATAGACTTAGCCATATATACTCAGGAGTACTTCAGAATATAATTGCCATTGCATCCAGGAACACAACTTGAGACTGTATTTTTATATTACGTGAAAAGGAAGTGATATTTATCCATTTTCACAGAATTCCTGTGAGTTCTGAAAGATAGTGGAAAAGGTGAGTTTTTCTTGATTTTGGTAAAAACATACAGCATGTTGGATTCAATGTGTCAAAGAGGATAAAGTCTATTCAGAGTGCAAAAAAACAGCATCTGTGATGAAATAGGGGTTTGCCAGTGGCCACAACATTGCTGAGCTGCATAAACTCAGGCTTATGGTATACATTTATACTGAGTTTTATATATATACTTTGGTGAGACGTATGCTGCTTTTTTCAGGATCTCCATCAACGACAGGCCTTGTTCTTCACATGTTACAGCAGTATATAAGTGTGTGTGTTTGACTGGCCTGCCTGTAGTCTAGAGCTGTCAAATACTGAAAATGTATTTTGCATCATGCTGAGTAGAAGCAGACAATGGCAAACATAGACTGACAAGCAGCTCAATAAATGCATACAGAAATGGTGAAATTAAAGCAGTAAAACTGTAATAATTAGCATCTTGATTGGCCAATTATTAAAAAGCATTATTAAAGGTTAATTTCACCATGTGAATATGTTTATATTTAAAATATATAAATCATGTTCATCATTGAAATCACTGAAAATCTTGTCTGAGACCTTTTGTCTGTTTAATGATGATTCATGTAAATGAACAAATAACAGATGTCAGTTTGTAATGCATTATTACAAAGTACACATATGCGTATATTTATGTTGCTTGTATGTAAATGTTTGGCGCAGTAGCTAATTTCCAGTAAATCCCAGCCCTGAACCTAGTGTCCATCTCAGTTATATAGCTTCTTCATCAAAGCAACACGTTTGTTTCTGGGATCAAAGATATTAACCTTTGCTGAAGCTCTATGAATGTGGGCCTTTTGTCAGGGTTGGGATGCCAGCACAGTAACATAATATCATACAGTGTTAGAGGGCAGTCTGCTGGCTGTGGCATCCTGTATCCCCTCTGAATTTCCTGGATACAAGATGCATTATCAAGTCCTGCAAAAAAAATAAAATAATAAATAAGTAATAACGAAATAGATGCACAACACAACCAGTAGTACGTAATGAATAGACCTTGTTGCTTATAGCACATTTGTTGTCTTTACCTGGGTATGGATCATTTCCATATGTGATCATTTCCGTCAAGAGAATCCCAAATGCCCAGACATCACATTTTGTTGTGTAGGACTTTCCAGAAAAGATCTCAGGTGCCATCCATTTTACTGGGACTTTAACTATCATTTGGAGAACCTTTATACTGATGCTTGCTGAAAGCTTTGAATTGTAATAATTGAGTAAATATTTTTTTCACAATCAGACAGCTTACCTGAAATTAACTGCTCATCTCGGGAGACAGTAAACTGAGCTAGTCCAAAATCTGCTATCTTGCAAGACAACATTTCAGTGAGCAAAATGTTATCAGCTCTCAAATCTCTGTGAACTATGTTCTTGCTCTCCAAGTACTTCATCCCTTCTGTAATCTTAACATACAAGAGAAAAATGGAGAAACCGTCATTTAAAAGCTATGTTATTTGTAACATTTTAATATACTGTATATACTATATTGTCATTGTCATACCCCTGTATTAATATATATATATTTATACAGGGGTTTCACACTGAAACTGAAACACTGGTTTTAGACCACAATAATTTATTAGTATGGTGTAGGGCCTCCTTTTTCAGCCTCAATTCGTCATGGAAATGACACATACAAGTCTTGCACAGTGGTCAGAGGGATTTTAAGACATTTTTCTTGCAGGACAGT
>JAOUQT010000002.1:12398542-12410112 GCA_025769995.1 Xyliphius kryptos | reverse complement strand
ACTAATAAATTATTGTGGTCTAAAACCAGGTGTTTCAGTTTCACTGTCTAACCCCTGTATATATATATATATTCATTTTTTATGTCTTTCATGATTTTTGGAATCTTTTCATTTGAAAATAAAAAGAATATTATGCTTGAACATACAGTATTTCATAAAGAACTCAAATGATTTTATTATAAAAACAAAATTGATATTATTACATAATGATAATTTAAATAACTGTGTGTTTTTGAGGGAAATGGTGTCCAGTGATGTTCAACTCCTGATAAATGCTTTGCATTCATGACTATTCACAGACCGTCCTGCTGCTCCTGTCAATGTTTCTGTTACTCACCTGAGAGCAAACTCCGCCACCGTATCCTGGAACGTCCCAGAGGGGGAAGCTGTAATTGGATACGCTATCTCCCAGCAGGTTCTACATAGTTATTAAAATGATGTATAGACTTAAAGGAATTCATCAGATTAGTGGCGAAACCATGCAATGTATGGCTTTATTAACTATGCAGCCACGTCTGTGCAGTAAAGCACAGGACTATGACTATGTACAAAAAGCTTTTTGCATTAGTGTGCTTTTTATTCTGTGTGCTTTGTCTTATAGAGACAAGATGGTTTGATGCAGCGGTTCATCAGGGAAATTAACACCACCAGTCGTGCTTGTGTGCTGTGGGACCTAGATGAAAATACAGACTATATTATTCAGGTGCAGTCTATCGGGGTGCATGGCGATAGCCAAGCCAGCAAAAGGGTTCATTTTCGAACCCTTGAAAAATCAGACCACTTCCAGTCGAACTTGGTGGCACAAGGTACTCAGTTATTTCAAGCATTCCGCAACATACTCATCCTAATACAATGAGCAAAAAGCATATGCATGTGTGTCTTTTTGTGCATTTATACTGTACATACATATACAGTACATCTAGAAAGTATTTTTTCCACATTTTGTTATGTTACACTTGACTGACCTATTTTTGGGCAGTTTCTCCCATTCTTCTTAGCAGAACCTCTCAAGCTCCATCAGGTTGAATGGGGGAGCATCTGTGCACCGCCATTTTCAAATTTCTTCAGGGAAGTTTAATCGGGTTCAAGTCGGGTCTGAATGGCAAACTCAAGAACATTTAGTTGTCCCAAGCTCGATACACTTTTACAAAGCCGGTACACTTTTACGAAGCCGATACACTTTTACAAAGCCGGTACACTTTTACAAACGAGGTAGGTACAATACACAGGAAGTGCTTTTTGCTTACCTTTGTATCAATCAAACTGTTATGCAACTCTGCCCATTTTGCTGTTGAAATAATCACTGACCAGATTAAATAATAAATATAGTCGGTCCTGCTGTGAAAAAAATATTAAAAATATAAAGAAGTTAATTGATAATTGATTCTCGGTTTATTTTTATCTTTAATGCACGACTACGACATACTCCTTCGATAGTGACACTTTGTGCAAACTTTAAAAGACACGCACTAGTGGTTTAGAATGTTATTTTCATTAAATAATACAAATAATGTAAAGAGTGTTAAATTAAACTCATGACTGAGAGTAGCTTAAATGCATTGTATCTTATTTTAAGCAAAAAAAAGATCTGCCTAAATTCAGTGAATATTTCAACAACACGATGGGCGGAGTTGTATAACAGTTTGATTGACACAAAGTTGAGTAAATAGCACTTGCTGTGTATTGTAACCCTCCTTTCCATCAGAAACCTGTTTGTTAAAGTGTACTGGGATTTTTAAAAGTGTTCCATGGTTTGTAAAAGTGTACTGGGCTTGTAAAAGTGTACCATGCTTTGTAAAAATGTACTGGGCTTTGTAAAAGTGTACGGTAGTTTGTAAAAGTGTACAGAAGTTTGTAAAAGTGTACCATGCTTTGTAAAAGTTTTATGCATTTCTTGTTCACCATAATTTAGCTATGAATTGCAGAATGAAGTTTGAACTGGCAATCTTTTGGTTCCCAGCTCTCTACCCTATCCATTAAGGCATGGCTAACCTCATGTCATCTTTCCCTCGAACCTGACTAGTCTCTGAGGTTCTTGTTCTTGAAAACAACCCCACAGCATGATGCTCTCATCGCTTTGCTTCACTGTAGGGATGGTACCTGGTTTCCTCTAGACATGAGGATTAACATTCAGGCCAAGGAGTTTAATTAGAGAAGAGAATTTTGTTTCAAGTGGCCTGATTGTCTTTTAGGTGCCTTTTGGAAAACTCCAAGTGATCTAGCCACTCTATCATACAGGCTGGGTATTCCTCCAGATTAAGGCTTTGGCTAGGAAGAGTCCTGGTTGCTCCAAACCATCTCAGATATGTGCCTCAATATAATCTCATCTCAAATGTCTATAGAAAGTTTTTGAACTTCAAACCTCATAAATCTTGTGCTCTGTTAAAAGAGACACAAATATGAGAAAAAATGATACTTGGTAATGTATTTATTGAGGAAAATGATCCAAGTGCAGGGTTACTTCAGTTTGTTTGAACTTTGCAAAACAAATGACTACCCAAGAACAGCATTAAGTCATCTGAAGCTTTTTGTCATCTGAAGCTGATATTTACCAAAGACTGAAGACAGTATCGAGAAAGTGTTGTAGATAGATGGGCAAAGTTTATTGGAAAGCAGTGAGACATGTAAAAACCAATAAATCTCTCATTGAATTCTATGGTTTCAGTATCAGAACACCTGGTCTTAAAATTAGGTACAAAGAACCTCTGATTAAAAAACGTGATGCAACAGTTCCCTTGACTTAATATGTAGTAGAACCAACTTTAGTTGATATTTCTGTAATTATTTTCTGTGTGATCAGTCTCTGAGATTTGTTGGCATTCATGTATGTTCCACCATTTCAGTTGGGTTGAGATCTGAATTTGGACTGGGCCGAATTTATAACTTAATTTATAGCCATTCTAATAATTTATAGCTATTTTATGATGTGCTTGCATCTTTTGAAAGATATATTTTCGGGCATGATTTTGCCAAGAAGGATGGCCTAACATTTTACTATATTACTTTTACTAATATTGTTTCTCTAAGAAAGCTGAATGCTGCAGTAGAGCCAACTGCAGATTTTTATTGTTTTATAGAGGTGGTTACACTCGCTGATTATCAATTAATCTAAAACATTTGCTATTTACCCTCTTAATCCCTATGAAAGCATTAAATGTATTACTTCTTTTTTTTACATACAGCTCCTCCATGTCTGCTTTTTGCATCATTTACTTTTTAAAATGACTTTATAATTTAATATTATATACAGTATTATCATGTTATTTAATGTATATTACAGAGATTCTAGTTAGATAATAGGCTTTTATATGAATTACATTTCAGTGAAACCAAAAATCTAACAGTTCTTTCTATACAAATTAAAGATTGGTTATGGATGTATTTGTGTATGTTTTTGTGTATACATGTGTGTGTCAAGGTGACCCCTCAGTAGAAGGTCTTGATATTGCCAGGCACCTTCAGACTGGAGAGATGTTGATAATCACAACTGTGCTGCTAATGTGGGCAGGTGACTGCATAAACTATCCATTTAAATATACATAAAAAATACAGTTCTCACTAGTCATAGCACTGAATGCATCTGTATTTCAGTTAGATTCAAACAAGCAGCTTGTTCGCTTTGGATGTAATTAATGGGTCCTTATAAACTATATTTCCTCAAACAAGTATTTGCTCACCCATCCAAATTGTCGGAATCAGGTGTTCCAATCACTTCCATGGCCACAGGTGTATATATATATGCTTCAGCATACCAAAACATTTTGAACAATCCCATGCTCCCTACTTTGTGGGAACAGTCTAGAGCTGCCCCTTCAACTTCCAACATGACTGTGCTTCAGTGCACAAAGCAAGGTTCATAAAAACATGGATGACATAGGCTGGTGTGGATGAACTTGACTGGCCTGCACAGAGCCATGACCTTAACCCGATAGAACATTTTTGGGATAAATTAGAGTGGAGACTGAGAGCCAGGCCTTCTCGTCCAGCATCAGTGTGTGACCTCACAAATGCACTTCTGGAGGTATGGTCATATTTAACATAAACACTCTCCTAAACCTTGTAAACAGCCTTCCCAGAAGAGTTGAAGCTGTTCTAGTTTTTGAATACTTTTGGAAATACAGTGTATTTCTCCATAGTAAGATAAAAGGGACTGTGTGTATTCTGTATCACATCGTAAAGTCTAGCTAAAAAGGAAGAGTGTTAGCTAAAACCTTTTATAAAAAGGAGCATAAATTTATGAATTCTTGATCGAATCAAAAAACTTGAATCTAAAATTAAATCAGATCAGGTGATAAAACACAAAAAATAAACATTTGTGATTTTTGCCACACAAATGTTTTGCGAAATGATGGCGAAGTTGCTTGTTTTACACTAGAAAGGTAGTTCAGCCTAGCAGTTTAAATCAATCAGACATTTAAATGGTGGTCAGCCTTTTTACACATGGCACTCAACCAATCATGACACTCCTAACCAATTAATGAGCAAATACTGAATTTACCACAAGGAAAAACAATAACTTTTTCAATAACTTACTGTGAAACACATGTTGTAAATTTTCTACTTTACAATACAAATGGAGATCTTAAAATGCCACAACAATAAAGTAAAATCAGGTCAAATGTACTGCTGCCACTTAATGTACAAAGTAGGCTATACTATGTTTTTCGAATAGAAGGAGTGATATTCACTTGTTTGAAATATACAACCTTCTTTTATATTACACAATATCCTACACACTGCACCTTTAATGTTGTTCCTAAATTAAATTAAAATTGCTACTATGGAATTAGAATCACATATATAACACATTGTTTAGCTCTTTGGCACTGTTTGAATTCAAGCGTCTTTGATCCGCTTTCTAATTTCATGTATATGTCTTGGTGTAGCGGTCATTGCCCTCTTCTGTAGGCAGTATGAGATCATCAAAGACAATGACTCAAACAACCACAGTAAGGAGAAGACCAAGCCCCTCTCTGTGCACAGTACTCCGGATTACCATAATGGAGCCCTTCTAGGGAACAAGGTGAGTCCCGGACTGTTGACACAGTTGGCTATAATATAATCACTGCAGGGTACAGACTGATTTATTGACCCATAAAAATTTTACTCTGCCATTGTTAGTCACAATTATATAATATACATATCTTATACAAAAGGAATATACAGTATATATAAAGCCTTGTTCCATTGGTACAGTGCGCTACTGGAGAGGGGTTTGTCTTGCTTAGGCTGTAACTGCTGACAAGAGATTGGGATGCTCACTCAGTCTCTCTCTACCCCATCTGCCATTGCAAAGTGATTACAGTGTATGACATAACCAAATCACACTATGAATACTAGATCATCAACATTCATCACATTTTTTTGTGTGTTTTTGTACATCAGAGAGTGTCTTACGAATTTTCTTCTTCCTAATTTCAGAGGACCCCATCAGCAGTTAGCATCATTAAGGTCTGACCAGCACATCAGTGCAGAAACAGATCAGTCTGAATCTATACGGATCCTCCAACTCACTGCTTAATAGTAATAACATTCAGCTACACTGTACTTCTGTACTAATTAACAGTGTGAGTTCAAGGACAATGTAGCAATAGAAGAGGATGGATCTAAATTAAAGATCCATTAAATGTGTTTAATCATGATGGTACTGAACTTATTATTGAACAGGTTTATTTTATAAAGTCAACAAGGCATACGCAGTGTTGTGACCTGGAAAAATAATTAAATGTGGACATCTATTCAGAAATATAAACTGAGTTCTCTTCCACTAGCTATCCTACATTTGTATGAAATTATAAAACCTGCTGCAGGTAATGGTAAAATAACTTGTTTTAATAGCACCCTGAATAGATGAAAATACATTTACAGAATTCGGCAGATGCTCTTATCCAGAGCAAAATTCATCTCATTTATATTACAGTTGAAGGTTAGGGACCTTGCTTAAGGGCCTAGCAAAGGCTATGGTGGCATCAGCCTTTGGGTCAGTAGCAAAATATGACTAAATTTTATTATTTATACCAAAAAACCTACTAGTGAATTACAATATATCTACATTCAACAAACAAATACATTGATATTCTCACATACAAACTCGATTCCAAAAAAATTGGGACAAAGTACAAACGAAATAAAATGGAGTGCAATAACCAATCCCTCTAATTCCCTAATATACAAATAGTAGAGCGATATCAGAAAGGAGTTTGACAGTTTAAATAACAAAGAGTTTAAACATATTATTTACAGTGCATAATATCATCAAAAGATTCAGAGAATATGTAAGAATTTCTGTGTTTAAGGGTCAAGGCTGAAAAACCATATTGGGTGCCTATGATCTTCGGACCCTTAGACGGCAGTGCATCACATACAGGCATGCTTCTGTATTGGAAATCACAAAATGGGCTCAGAATTATTTCTAGAGAACATTATGTGTGAACGCAATTCACCGTGCCATCTGCCCTTGCCAGCTAAAATAGTTCAAAGAAGAATCCGTATCTAAGCAGATTCAGAAGCACAGACGTCTTCTCTGGGCCAAGGACTAAAGGGGAGAATGACAACCTAAGTTGTTATCAGCGCTCAGTTCAGAATTTCTGATGGTATGGATTTGCATTAGTCCTAAAAGGATCCTAAAGGACACCATCAATGCTGAAAGATATATCCAGGTACTAGAGCAACATATGCTCCTATCCAAATGACATCGCTTTCAGGGAAGGCCTTGCATTTTCCAACGTGACAATGCCAAACCACATACTGCATACTGCAGTGTCAGGGCACTTTGTCCCAACTTTTTTGGAATCGGGTTTGTAGTATCACCTGCCCGAAGTAAGGCTCAAGTTTTGATTTAGGTTTGCATATCACTTAAGTTTCACACACATACAGTGACTTGATAACTGACCTGATATTCATCTGAAAAAGACTTAAAACTTCACGTGGACTTGAAATTTGGTATTCATATCCCAACATCTAAATATCACTGCTGCCCTTATGGAACTTATGAAACTTGACTGATATGACCACAGATGAAACAACAAATAGAGACTTTACATGAGACTCATCTTATATTTGTCTCTCAAAAAATTGAAAGTAATCTGGTCAACTTGTGTGCTACTGCAATCTCCTGTTTCACAAACTCAACTTGATTATAATCTCATAGATTATCTCTTTCATTTTATTAAATATGGAATATAATAAATTCCACTTGTGTAACTGCATAGAAATGTAATACTTTGGCTGATGGTGTGCAAGAATAGATTTACATTAGCTATATTACAAAATGCATTAGAGACTTTAGAAACTAATTAAAGATGCATATGGAGAATGCATTACAAATATTGTTTTGATTGTTTGACTTGTTTTGTTATTTGGAAAATAATGTTACTGTATGTTGAGTATGTACTGTATAGAGGAATATAGAAGAATCATCTGTAGATTATATGGTAACGGAGTCCGGTTGCTTTCATATTCTTCATAAAATTAAGAATTATAATATATAAGATAATTCCACAAAAACTGGAATAAACTGAGGTAAACTTGATATTTTCCCATTTTACCATTATCAGTACATATTTACCTTTATCTTTACATAGTTGGTGTTATTATTGAAAATCACAGGTGGATTACAGCCAAATAAACTAGTCAACCCTGAACACTTGCTTGCCTCTTTGAATAAAATACAGATGTCTCGTGGTATTCTCCTTGTGTTTTATATGCATACACAAACATCACTATAATTTTAAATGAGCTTTTATGCTCCGATAGCCTCAAACATTAACCATTAAAGGAAAATAGGGACCGATATTGTCAGACATTATGATATCTAACAGATAATGCACAATAAATATGAGTGGGTTTAAAGAAACTTTTTGGGTCACAGAGGATTATAATTGCACTTACATTTGCATGACACAGAACCAAAATAGAACATTTAAATTTGTTAAGTAGCCTGCAGTGTCAAAATAAAGGGAACACTTAAACAACACAATGTACTTCCAATTCACTTCTGTGTAATTAACCTGTCCAGTTAGGAAGCAACACTGATTGTTAATCAATATCATCTGCTGTTATGAAAATGCAAAAGACAACAATAGAAACGAGATGCACTTAGCAAAATAACCCCTATAAAGGAATGGTTCTGCAAGTGGTGATCACATATCATTTCTCTGTTATCATAATTTCTGGCCACTAAAGTGTTTTGGTCACTTTAGCATTTTCACCACTAAAGTTACCATGAGGCAGTATCTTATAGAAGTTGATACGGTAGTGAAGCTCATCGTAGATGGCACATCAATGCAAGCTGTGGCAAAAAGGTTTGCTGTGTCTGTCAGCACAGTTTACAGAGAATGAAAGAGATACATGGAATTAGGCAAGTACACCAGGAAACATGTAGGTGGCCGTAGGAGGGCAACAACTGTCAGAATGAGCCTCAATTTGAGTGGTATGAGGGCCCACAATTGGGGCTTATGCTTACAGCCCAACACTGTGCAGGACAATTGTCATTTGCGGGGTACAACAAGATTGGCAGATTCGCCATTGGCGCTCTGTGCGTTTCATGGATAAGAGCAAGTTCACTCTGAGCACATGTAACAGAGTCTTAAGACACTGTGGAAAATTATATTCTGCCTGCAACATCCTCCAGCATGAGACAATCAGACCCAGTGTTGATGCAGTGGGCCATGGGTTATTTCTGATGCATGGCGATGCTAGGCCTCGTGGCTGAAGTGAGTCAGGAGTTCCTGCATGATGAAAGCAAAAGAATCTATGTGGTATTGTCAAGAGGAAGATGGGAGCCAACAATGCAGATGAGTTGAAGGCTGTTATTAAAGCATCCTGGGCTTCCATAACTCCTCAGCAGTGCCACAGGCAGATCACCTCAATTCCACAACACATTAAGTCAAGCACATGAAACATGGACCAAGTACTGAATGCATTTATTGTACATACTTTTCAGTCGGGCAAAATATCTGCATTAAAAATCATTATTTCAGTTCAGTTTATATAATATGCTAATTTTCTGAGATAATGATTTTTGGGTTTCATAATCATAATCATCGACATTAACAGATATACATCATTGTGCTGGTAATTAATATGTAAACTGTATGTTTCCCTTTTTTGTGAAATGAATGATATTCTAATTTATTGTCGATAATTATATTTACATCCGATAGAGGGCGTGTGCGCACCTGTTATAATGTCGACGCATGCGCACACCTCGAACCATTTCCTGTAGTAGAAGCGCTTGCAATGCATTGTTGTTAACTATTTCCCAATAGTGCTGTGAAGAGCAATGTTAGCCGCTTGTCAAGCAGTAAACTAACGGAAACATTATTCTCACCGGATTGCCTCGACTGCCGCTGGAGAGGATTACTAAATACGACTGTCTTTTATATAATTAACTCTTATCAACTTGATGTTTATTCCACGGTGACTAGCTGAGCTAATAATGCTAGTGAGGTAGCTGCCAAGTTAGGTGCTACAGGCTGTTTAGTGTGGTAGCTAGTTTGCTATATTAGCACTGTCTCATAAAGTACTGTTGAGAAATCGGTTGTTGTGCTGAAGCGTTGTTGTGAGCTTTAGGTCATATTTGGAACTTCTCGCATATGTTAGCCTTAACAAAAGTTTTCTGTCTAATAATGTATGGCAACGCGGTCTATTTAGTTTTTTATTAGGTAATACATGATAGTTGACAGTGTAATAGAAACTTAACTAGATTGGAAGACGTGTTTTAATATTCACAGTGGATCATAGTCTATATATAGTCTATATGTCGTCTGTAGTCTTGATCGTTTAGTTAGTTTTCTGTAAAAACCGTATGAAACCTAGTATAAATTATTTAAAAGTGATCTGCTGGCAATAAAGAGCTGCTTGAGTCACTAGGTGAAGTTGAGAAGGAAAGATGAGTGAGCTGAGCACACGGATAGCTGTGGCTTTGTGCGGATCTGGAAGAGGAAGATGACAATGTAGAGGAAGGGTGATGAGAGAGAGTCGACCAGAAGAAACCTCGGAGACTGCTAGAAAATGCCCAGAAGGAAACAATCCAATCCACAGCCTGTCAAATGTAAGTACTTTTACATACACGTGTTTGTTCGGTTTTCTTTTTGCATTTGTTACATGCAGGACAAACCTTTTTCAAACACACACAATGTATTTATGAATTATAGATCACCACCATTAGAATAGAAGATCCTTCAGCTGTAATTGTGTTAATATGCAATGTATACTTTGTTTTGTTCCATACTATTTTCCCCTCATTTTTCCAGCTTAATGCTGGATCGCATCTGGCTTTTTTTTTTTCTTCCTCCGTTTTCATTCTTTCCTAGATTCATTTCCTTTGGAAATCTGTGCCCTGAGTGGAGTTCTGCACCCCTCCCAGTCTTTATCTTTATCCTTTTCATGGTTCCTTCCTCACTTTCTTACTGCCTCTTCCTCTGTCAGGAGTAAATGCCCTTATGCTGTTTAGAATCTCTTTTCGATTTTCACTTATGCTTTAGATTCTGCCATACATTTATTTGAAATAAATTAAGTGAATACACATTTTGTCAAATGTTTCATGGTAACAAAATCCTTTACATGTCTTAATGTATCCAGTCATTAATCTAATCTAATGTTTTTGGATTCTCAGTGGGATCTGAAAATGTTGTTGGTGTTGGGAATCCTGAGAGTTTTGTTCTGGAGAGCGATTTTCTCCTTGAGCAGGATTTTGGAGAGAATGACTACAAGATCATAGGATTTGAAAGAGATTCTGGTTAGAAATTTTACAAGTTATATTATATTAGTATACGCACGAAGTCCTATTCTTTTTACAAAGGCTCATTAAATATACATTCCGCTGTTTACAGATTCAGTTACTGCTGACATGGGAATTCCCGCATATGTCTTCAGCGATGAGGACTGCTCCAGTTACAACCGCCTCAGCATGGAAAGTGACTTAGAAGACCCCCGAGACACTGAGAGTGAACGGGAGGAGATGGGTGGAGACTCTGCCTTTGCATACTTCTCCTGTGGGCAGTGTGGCCAGCTCCTTGGTGATCCACTGAGTGGTGCCCTAGATGCAACTGGACTCTATTGCCTACAGTGTGATAGTGAAGAGAGGGGTGCTGAAGAGAACCATGAACAGGAAGAGAAAGCTGTGGCTGTTCAGGGCACACAGCTAAAAGAACATGATGCAAAGTCTAATCCGAACGCCTACAAAACATACTCGTGTACACTGTGCAGTTTTAACTCACGCTATTCCAACCACCTGAAGCGCCATATGAAAACACACAATGGCGAGAAGCCCTACCAGTGCCAGCACTGCCCATATGCATCAACTCAGCTGGTTAACTTACAGAGACACGAGCGCACACACACTGGGGAGAAGCCATACAAATGCGATTACTGTACATTCGCCTGCAACTCGTTAGGCAATCTAAAGAGGCATCAGCGCATGCACACTCAGGAGAAGCCCAATAAATGTAGCCAGTGTGAATACTGTGCAAGTAGCAGCCACACCCTAAAACGACATATGATGGTACATAAGACAAATGAATCCATAGCCATGGAAGAAGGTTTGTGTGTTCATAATATGTAAATAA